>JAJMCI010000072.1:0-59004 GCA_030565705.1 Metschnikowia baotianmanensis
TGTGACAACTGTTGTGTTAAGTGCGTTATCACAGGCTAGATTCGTTTATTGTATTTACCTTAGCGTGGAGAAAAGGAGAGAATATTCTATGCGTTGTCCTTTCTTCATGTCCGAGGAGCAAGACCCATGGTCGTGTGCGGTTCAGCTTTAGTCCGATCGTAAGATATCTATGTCTGGAACTGCATATTCCAAACAGTACTTTATATTGCAATCAGCAAAGGCGGAGTTCCGTAATTTCGACACAAGCCATGGTCAATACTGAAAGATTCTTCAACACCCGAGTGTCTAAATTCGCCGACATTCCACCAACATCTAGTCAATGGAGCCGGAGATTCTAATCACATATACAAAGATTCTCTACGTTAAATGGCGGGAGAAGTACCCCAGGCTTTCACCCCGGCCTCATGCTTGCTTTCCCCAGGTTGGAGATCCGGGTTCGCACGTAAATCCAGCAAAAGGATTTAGAGTTGCTCAATCTGCCTGTAGTATCACCCAAATTATGTGTTGTCAAATCCGCTTCTTATCGTGTTGCATTTCATGGTGATTTTCAGAAAACGAGAATGACCAAGCTGTTTAATTTGCCACAAGTTCATTCCTCTCCACTTGCTGTGAAGGCACAAGAGTATATTTTTGGCCCCGGGTAAATTTCAATTTTAGGAACAGCCCTCCAAGGCAATCATAGTGCTAGGGTAGGAAAAAGGGAGATCCTTCACAAGCATTTCGAAACGGCACCTGTTTCTCAAATCTTTTCAGGTTGAGTCTTCTGGATCCTATGCAAAACCCAGACTCGATTTCTAAGCAATAATTATTCATACTTATTTCCACGAACAACGCTGTTGAGACAGCCGGGAAGGTGGATGCTCAATATAAAATGAACCTACGAATAACTTCAAACTTCAAGGACAATTCAAGGTAGGCATGCATAGTCTAGCCTTGTTTTGAAATTTAGGGTTTGCTCGAGTAGGCTTTTTGCGCTTTTTTTTTGAAAAGCGCAACTTCAGGTCGTGGCTTTTCAAGTTGGTGACGCCCTTGCCGTAATACTCGGCATGCATCCGGCAGCGTGGGTCAACGCCGACCGCGATTCCCCATGAAAAATTACGGGGTATAGTCCGGGACACCCGTACATTCGTGCACTTCATTGCAGCAATGGCTAGAATCTTAACAACTGAGTGTTAGATGCGAATATACTTTAAATGCAGGCTTATTACAAAATAGGATTTACTGATGTGGGGTGGAATACTATCAACTCGTCCACCAAACCTCTAATTTCTAGCTTTTGCTGATTGCGTGAAAGAAGAAAAAGTCACTTCTGAAAGTACGGGAGAAATTCTCTTCACTCGGTCATCCCTGGCGCCAAATGTCCTGCACATCTCCACCGTCGTGTGCGTCCCGAGTGCTATGAGCATGCCCTCAATCCATCGAACAGCAATTCTGGGTGGCGGGAATGGGCTCCGTGAAGTCCCATACTTACGGTGCAGTTTCGCAACAATCCAAACTGTTGTAAACGCAACAAGCTTACATCATCTATCCAATTACACCCTTAACCAATTAATAGAGCAATGTCAATTCCTGCAATAATTTTCACCGACTGGGATGGAACTGTCACCCTTCAAGACTCAAACGATATGTTGACCGAGAATCTCGGCTTCGGCCGTCCTCGTAGATTGGAAATCAACGACGAGATTCTCAACGAGACCAAATCATTCAAGGATGGTTTCTCTGAAATGTTGGCCTCGATTCCCACTTCCTTCCCTGAATGTGTTGAATACTTGCTAAGCCACATACAGCTCGACCCGGGCTTCAAGGAATTCCTCGCCTGGTGTGATAGCAAGCGCATTCCTGTTATTGTCGTGAGTAGTGGCATGACGCCAATCATCGACGAATTGCTCAAAAACTTGGTGGGCGAGGACGCTGTGAAGAATATCGAGATTATTTCCAATGGCGTCGACATCGATTCGGACACGGGTAAATGGAAGATTGTTTACAGAGACCCAGACACTGGGTTTGGTCACGATAAGAGCAGGTCCATCAGAGAATATTTGAAAGAGCATGGTTATACCACGGAAAATATGCCCCCGCTTTTCTACTGCGGGGACGGTGTCTCCGATTTGTCCGCTGCCAAAGAAACAAATTTGCTTTTCGCCAAACATGGCAAGGATTTGATCACGTATTGCAAAAGGGAGGGTATTCCATACACCGAATTCAATGACTTCGCCGACATCTTCTCGAAGGTTAAGAGTATTGTCGACGGTGGTAAGAAGTACGAAGACTACATCGAAAATTAGAATTACACTATACCGCTAGATATCTCCATCGATCAAACTAGTAGCCTTTTTTTTTACCTGAAATTAAATGTGCGATCTCCGGTTCAATCTTTCTTCGTGAGATCGCGATGTCGAATTGAAACACATAAATTAGACATAAATCTTATGGAATGCTATATGAGGGGTCAAGCAGGCGAGAATCTTTGCCTGCCAATGAAAGCAAAATGAAATTCTTCGAACATTAGAAATAGATTGGCTGCACTAGTTTGTCCACCTGTGACAAATCTAGGTGGGGCCCTACTCAAAAATCTTAGGGTCGCACTTGCTGAGCTTCAACCGTTCTTTGCGTTTTTGCTTGCTACTCACAGAGTGGATGAGCTTCTCGTGTCTCAGTAAGCTGTCCAGCCGATAAAATGCTCTCAGACAGTTTTTCTTCTTGCAGACATACACGTGACTCAAAAAGTTGTCGGTGAGAGCGGATTTTCCCCCAGGGTATATCGAGTTTTTCCTTAGTTTCTTGTTGTTGTAGTCTTTTAAATGATGATTACAAATGTGGCGCCGAAGAAGCCACCGGTACCTGTAACCCAAGGCGGCAAACGCGCAGCTCAGGTCGGGACAAAAGTTGTCGTGAACAACCTTTTCCTCGTCAAGATGCTGGGTGTACTTGTTCACGTCGGTGAAGGTCTGGTCACAATGCGTGCACACCATCTCGCCGAAGAGTTTCGGGTCCGTATTGTACTTCGATATATGCTTGTTCCACCGATCTTTGGCAGACAAACAGGGAACAGGGATCCGGGGTATGGCCAGCATCTCCCGTTGTTTAGAAATGGCAGCGGATTTGGTGGGGCTGTCAATCACAGGCCAGGTGTTGAGCATGAAGTTTTCCGGGTGAGGCTTCACATCCTCGCTGTGCGTCATTCCTGGGCTAGTCAAAAAGATCTGCGAAGGTTTGCTTGCAGCGCTAGCGGCAAGCGAGGGACGATGAGCCCGGTAGCTAGAGTTCAATGCGTTTCTCAAGCCAATGGGCAAGTTGCCTCCGTGTTCCTTCCCGTGGTCATGCATGGGCTCGGTTTTTTTCTGGTCCAGATCGAGGCGGCAGGACGAACCATTTCCAGTGAAAACACCGTCAACAATTTCATTCAAGTCCATCATGTTGGAGGATTCAGCATCTTGGCCAAAGTACCTCCATCCTAAGTGAAAGGGATCCGAGCGGCCGGACCCCAAAGCGTGCAACTGGTCGTGGTGAAAGGCCACATCGTGTGGCTGACCAAATGCCGCTTTAGAGCCGCAGCCAGCAAATTGTTCCGGACTGAAGTGAATACTGTGTATGTGCTCCAAGCTTGACTCGGAATCGCATTTCACCAAGTTAGGCTTCTCTTCACTTTCAGACCAGCTGGAAAGCTCAGAAGGAGCACTACTCAAAACATGCAACTCCAAGTCATCAAGCCGCGGCTGTGGCTTCGATTCTGGGGTGAACAAGTCACTTCTGGCCAGTTGCTCAGGCATGAGAGGGGACAAAAGCATGTGTTTCTCCTCACCAAGCGTGTATATTTTCGAAAGCGCCAAGTCACTCTCGTTTTCGTACGCACCTTGAGTGTCATATCCATGAACACCAGAGGCAGCGTCCCAATGCAGATTATATTGCGTGAATTCCTGCTTAAAAAATCCACCCGAATGTCCAGGAGCGGACTCCATGTATGGCAGTCTCAACTTCTGGGAGAACATAATGGACGAGCAGAGTGATATGATGGCAAGAGTCTCACTGAATGACAGTTGCTCAACAGGAGGAGAGATATCCAGGTAAAGAGTCTTGAGAATGGTTCGAACAAAGAAGATCGAGTCCGAAAGTCAGGATATGAGGACGATGATTGTGGAGAAAATTGGACTGAATTCTGAGATGTACAAGACATATTGCAGGTATTTATTGCCGCCTTCTATATGGGGATGAATCGGGCATGCCAATGTAACAAAACCAGCAAACATGCAGTCCGCATATCTGGAAGGATCATATGATACATGGCGACCAGAATATTCGAAGTGTGGGTTGATTATTTTCTTTTTCAGGGGATTGACCCGCCTCAAGGGGCTAATACCCCATGATTGTGAGGGGAATAGAATCACAGGCAAACTAGACACAGAGCTGACAATTTCCCGACTCATTTTGCAACTGCAAGTTCAATTTGAAATTATATTTCGCTAATCCTAGCCGAATACATTTCTGCCCTCGCTGTAGAGTTTCTTAGCTTGACTACAGGTGTCCAAACCCTTGCGTGAAAACTGATACACTGAACAGTAAACTTAGCCACCGTGCATAGCCTGCACCTTCTATATGGTGTGCATCCAACAGTCAGCGCCGCCTTCATAGATACAGCAGGGATCGTGCGATCCAGAGCTTAATACAAGATCCGTTTCACGTTGAGTCGCTCCGGGCGGGGCAAGTGCCTTCGACGCTTGCAGGAGTCTGGGCCAAGGGAAGCAATTGAAATTGAATAAAAGTTCACATATGGCTCAGGGTTGGGGATTGTGGAGCCATAGTTTTCCGGTCACCATGAAGGTTTCTTTTTCCCTACAAGGCAACATTCGGGCCGCTGATGGGGCAAATTGAATCTTGATAATCAGAACCTTTAAACTACAAGAAAGGGATGATCCAAGGACCTAATATTGTAAAAGGCTAGCGAAGCATGCGAAAGTGTAATCTTGGACGATTAATCTACCCGCATGAGCCTCGTAATAGCTCTCCGATGAAATTGACCTGCCATCTAACACATGTGATAAGATATAATGTTACCACTACTTTGTAAAAACACGAATATTGTTATTGGACTGTTTGTGTGTTTGTTAATTACACTAAAAATGCATGCTTTGGCTGGTTGTTGAATACTGTGCAGAAAGATTGGACAAATTTTCGCAACAAACCACATAGATCTTACCGGTCCTGGCCATCGAATAGCGGGGACCCTATGGCATTACTTTTCACTCGCGGGCAAAAAAAACTTGCATGCAGCCCCCCATCGAGAATAAAGTTAGGATATCACGGGCGCGGTGAAGTGGGGGATGATGTGACCCTCTGCAAGATAAGCACGCTTTTACGTACATTCGGGACCGAGGCTAGGATTTTAGCTAGGCCCGATCTTCAAGCCTAACTTTGTGATCTGGAAGTAAAAAAAAATCAGCACACATCCTATGGTTGCTAACGTGAGCAATCGAAAGTCATTCTATTCTCGGCGCTAACGCGATGCACAACTAGAACTCCTACCGCGCCACAACAAAGTATTGGCTTTTACAGCGGCCCCCCCCCCCCCATGAATTTTTGGTGGTTACGAATAGAATAACCTACGCTCACCGAGGCATTGTTTGACTGTAAACGTTGACGCCTGTGAAGTACCAGATGCACATTGGGGGCGTTCCCGTCTTTTCATTCCATGGTCTACCGGGTAAACTTGCTTTTGAAGCAGGTAACTGCAATAGGTCACATCTCTTGATTTAACTCATTTCAAGTATCGTTCATTGGCCTTGAAGGGATCCTCTGAGCAATCTAACAGGGTACATCCAGTTTCTAACCGAAAGTTCTATCAAATGTAGTATATTCAGATTTTTACCTCTAGCTATGATTGCCGAAGCAGACTATATTTTGAAAACATTGATCGCAGGATTCCTCACGAGAGAGAGCCAAACCGCCAAAGAAATTGAGTATTTGAAATGCAGAAACGCTTATCGGTCTCGGCGAACAGTCGAGAACTTCACCAAGGCGTTTACTAAGTTTATAAGCTTTGCACTTGGTGAACAATTTTCTGGCCGATATGCACTCGAGGTTCACGCGAAGCCGACACAATCCGCCCGCCTTAACTACGTGATGATTTGCCTAGAAGGTAGAGCATTCGCATGAGAGGTTTTTTGACATGCCATTTAGGCATAAACCTGCTACTAATGTCTCAGCTATGACGACTTCCGGGATAGTATCACGCCATCTTCAGTCATAAGCCGACACATCGGCATTTTGTCTTTCACCGGGTGACGGTTTTCTTATTCACAGGAATAACGCGTGAAATGTAGGTTATGAACGTATCAGCAACAAGGTATTGTACGGATTAGGAAGGAAAAAAAATTGAGGCATTTTTTTAGGCCGCACGTGGGCTTATATCTCATGGCTGCACTACTCGATGGGTTCATATGCAGTGTATGCCGAAAGCTGCCGTTTTGGCGAACATCATATAAATATATAAAAATGATCCCGATAACCCCAAATCCTAAAACAAACTCAGAGCGTCTCGCTTTTTCTTCCGGCTGAAACTTTCGACGAGTCGATTTAAGACAAGACTCGTTGAGGAAATAGAAAGTGAGAACTTCCGTCAGTTTCGCAGAGAGTCTTGGAAAATTAAGAGAGGCACCTCGGGCATACGCACACTTCTCTATAGGATCCTGATAATGAAAGAATGTAACAAATGTTTGAAAGTACCCAGGATTGATGCTTTGTTGCGGATGGCTGGTCTTCAAAGAGCTCATAATCATGCGGAATGGTATTTGTAAAGCCTAAACTTTCTAGGGCTATCCACAACCTAGCAAGGTACACAATGTGATATCAGCATGAACTGGTGCCAATAGTAATCTTCAACTCCCTTTAAGGTTATAGTTCATTTTTATTTCAAGAATCCTGAGACTTATCATCAATGAACGCTCCAAAGCGGCATGCTGCATCTATAACGTGATCTCACTGAGCAAACAATCAGTGTGATTCAATCCACCTCCAGAAGGTGAATACAATGGGTTGGAAACTTCTTTAGTAAGTCTTTCGATCCTAAATGTTGCTGTCCCTTGAGATTTGCCTCAGACTGTTGGCTCAATCACCTCCAATGAACATATTTGTCACGTGACCAAGAAGAACCGTAATATGCTACCACAAAACCATCTTAAGCCATTCAACCATTCATAATAGGGGTATATTAGGGCAGTTCAGAGGGTTTAGTGAGATGTGAAAAGCTCAGCCCAGTTCGTTTATATCTATTTGTAGTATCTGCTAACATGTCTGTGGTAAAGCTGAGGTGCTATCCGCGGTCCTTGTGCTCACTCACTTCCCCTCGAACCAGATCCACGATACTTGAGTAGCTGTCACGTGTTCGGCGCGCGCGCTGCCCCCGCTCCTTGACCCTGGAGATACGGCGGCCTCGAATCTACGAAATGTTTTGAATTTAAGCAATCAATTAACATTTCATCCAGCGCAAGAAAGAGTGCATTTCGAAAGCCCATTCTCTGAATTTCGAAACGAAAATCTAAACCCGTTTTCGTGACCACCCTCGCGAATTACTTGCTTTTTCACTTGGACTGCTGTTTTGATAATAGGAGATAAGTAGCTGAAGTGAGCAAACCAATTTTTGGCATCAACAGATCTAGGCAATTGGCAAACCAGACACATTCTATCGGCCACTGACCTATTCCTTGTAAGCTCGTTGTTTTGCTAATGCCCTCACGCAATATTCTCAGGAAGCTTCATTTGATCAGAGTCCCCAACAGCAACTCCCCTAGTAGCACCACTACCAATACTAGTACCAATACTACACACACTAGTAGCAACACTAGTGCCAATCTAGCTTCTGAAAATCTTGTGGACACCCCTGAGAACACCGAGTCAATGAACTTCCCCACACAGCAGATTCCTGAGCCGCAATTGGGGCAGCAAGTGCAGACCCTGCAGCAACAATTTTTGCCTTTGCAGAGTCAAGAAAGTTCCGGAACCGACGTGCAGACGCACCAATTTCAGGTTCAAGACGGGATAAACCAGCACGCCCAGCCTGTTCAAACTCAACCTGTTCAAACTCAGCCTGTTCGAGCCCAACTTAGTGAAGCCCCACAGGCTATCAAAAAACAGGCTGATGAGGATGCGATCAGCCGCTCACTTTTGCCTGAGAGATCAACTGTCTCGAAGGGCAAATACTCGCTCAATGACTTCCATATCATGAGAACGTTGGGAACTGGGTCCTTTGGTAGAGTTCACTTGGTGCGCTCGGTTCACAATGGCCGCTACTACGCAATCAAGGTATTAAAGAAACAGCAGGTGGTTAAGATGAAACAAGTCGAGCACACCAACGATGAAAGACGAATGTTGAAGTTGGTCGAGCACCCGTTCTTGATTAGAATGTGGGGTACTTTTCAGGATGCCAAGAACTTGTTTATGGTAATGGACTATATTGAAGGTGGTGAGCTATTCTCCTTGTTGAGAAAGTCACAGAGATTTCCGAACCCAGTGGCCAAATTTTACGCCGCTGAAGTCACGTTGGCATTGGAGTACTTGCACTCCCATGATATCATCTATCGTGACTTAAAGCCCGAGAACATCTTGTTAGACAGAAATGGACATATCAAGATCACCGATTTTGGATTTGCCAAGGAAGTTTCCACTGTGACATGGACTTTGTGTGGTACTCCGGACTACATTGCGCCTGAGGTAATCACCTCCAAACCTTACAATAAGTCAGTGGACTGGTGGTCTTTGGGTGTGTTGATCTTCGAGATGTTGGCAGGATTTACTCCATTTTACGACAACACCCCAATGAAGACTTACGAAAAAATATTGTCTGGTAAAATCAATTTCCCTAGCTTCTTCAACGATGACGTTGTGCACTTGTTGAAACAATTGATTACCGCCGATTTGTCTTCTAGATTAGGAAATTTAGTGAATGGCCCAGCTGACATTCGCAATCACTCTTGGTTCAGCGAGGTTGTATGGGAGAAGCTTTTGGTGAAGGACATCGAGACACCGTACGAGCCTCCCATTACGGCAGGAGTGGGTGACTCTTCTCTTTTCGACCACTATCCTGAGGACAAATTGGACTATGGTTGTGGGGGCGAGGACCCTTACGCTCATTTGTTCCAAGATTTCTAGGTGAATCCTCTGCAACGGAGAAGAGCCGAGCCAATAGTAACAATTGTACAGCCTACAGATCCCATGAATCGTTTCGTATTCCATTCCCTGTCTTAAATCGTAATTAATGTACATAGTGTGCGTCCCACGAGAAAATATGTGCACCTGCTCGCATCTCTCTGCTTTCCGTGTCGTGGCACATCAAAGTTCGACGATGCTTTATATGCTGGTTTCACAAATTTCTTTCCCCGGAGTCGTTCCTCTCCGCAGATCTTCGTGTAATCAAATCAAGTTCTAAACACCTTCTTGCACTCCAAACACACATAAAACAAGATCATCGAAGTATCCTTACGTTTCTGCTGTGATTGGAAAAAGACACACTCATGGTTTCCGCAGTGTGGGCAGAGTTTGTCAGATCTAGGCAAAGTTGGGTCTGAACCAATGTCTTGGACAACACCTGCCGTCTCACCAATGTTGGTGATCAACTCGTGACGGTACACCTTGGCATTCTCGGCCAATTCAGTATAGTCGCAATTTCTGCACGAGTAAAGGAGTCTGGCATTATCCTTGTCCTCTCTCGGATACAACATGTTGTTGCATTCTGCGCAAAAACGAAAGGATGCCATGGTGATGTGCTCAGTTACTTCACGTGAAGGCTTTTGTGATTGCATATATAGATGTATCGGTGCGCACACGACCTCTTAAAAGACAAGATTTGATCAAAACACTGCACTGTCAGTGTTGCTTATCTGTATCACACACTAACATACTCAAATATAGATAAAGATTCTTAACTCTACATCATCAAGACAGAACAATCGCTATCTGATGCATCAATCCACCCTCCAAACACCTTTGCACCCGTACATCTCAATCACTGCGAGGTCGAAGAATTGATGTCAAGAGAAAAAAACCGTACTGTCAAAAAAAATTTCCAATTCAATAACCTAAAACACAGCATGTTGCGTCAGATTGCCAGACCAGCCTCTAGAGCATTCGCTAGATCCAGCGCCCGCTTCTCTGTGCGGTTCAACTCGGCTGCTGTTGAGGCCAACAGTGCCCCTGTGGACCCCAAAATCAGCCAGATTGTTGACCAGATCTCAACGTTGACATTGTTGGAGACTTCCTCCTTGGTGTCTGAATTGAAGACTAGATTGAACATCTCCGACATTGCTCTACCATCTGCCGGTGCCGCTGCGCCAGCTCCTGCTGCCCCTGTGGAGGAGGAAGTCAAGGAAGCTGTTGAGGAACAAACCATCTTTGCCATCAAGTTGGAGTCTTTCGATGCCAAGGCCAAGCCTAAGATCATCAAGGAAGTCAAAGGCTTGTTGGGATTGTCATTGGTTGAGTCTAAAAAGTTTGTCGAGGCTGCTCCAAAGGTTTTGAAGGAGAACGTCGCTAAAGAAGACGCCGACAAGATCAAGGCCACCTTGGAGGGTTTGGGTGCCAAGGTTGTTTTGGAGTAATCACGTTCATACGCTTATACAACTTGTACATATAGAAAATTTAGAATGACACCGCATATATTGATGTCTGTAGCCAGCGGTACACGACGACGCGTGTAAGTGCGACATTATTGGCATTGTGAGGCTTCCTGTCAGAAGACAACTTACCTTAGTACACCATCTTCAAATAAAAATATGGGAAAAATTGCATATATAGAAATGTGGAATGAATTGTTGATGTCCTTCAATCTTCAAAATTCATTCATCTTTCGTACTTTTGGGCATGTCTCGATACCGAAATTCTCACTTCCCAACCCCTTCTTTAGCTTGAGAAACACAACTACATAATTCAAATTCAAAATTGAACAATATAATTCAAGTAGATCAGTCATTCTCGTTAACTTATCCATTTAATTTCTGGAATTCGCGGAGTATTCGGGATCATAATCTCTCACCGAAAGCTGTTGGCTGACAGCCAGGGCTGCTTCCTATCGGGTTTCCCGCGCACTGGTCTTCACATCAACGCGTAATTCGTCATTGATCTCTAATCTTTTCTTCCTTCCTTGAACACCCTTTGTCAAACCATGAACTTTCAGAATGGATTCTCGGCTTCTGCTCTTCGAGATTCTACTCTCTTGATCCCCACTGTTTCGACCGCCAACATTCCGCAATTGGCGCTGGATCTCTTCCTACACACCCTCGATTTCAAGAAGGTTGCCACTCTTTCAGACGATTTCTTGTACCCTTTCGTGTCTCCCGTTGACCACGCTTCCACCTCCCAGGCACCAGGAGGCGTGTCGTTTGGTCTCGAAGTTTTCCATTGTGAACGCCATAACATTACAACAATTCAGCAACGTGCGCCCCTCCTACCTGGCTTCTCGGTTAGGCATGTCGCTCAGGTGATTGTGCCCTTCGTTGAAGCATGCGCGTTCAAGGAGGTATTAGTGTTGCATCTGTTGGATGCCGGCTTATCCAAAGAAGCTTTCTCAGGGGACATTCGAGTTTTTAGCTCAGATGAGATATTGACGAAGTCACTCGGATCGCTTGAGATTTCGAAATCAGCCACAGATATTCCGGCTTCAATAGCGCAGGATAGTTCACCTTACGCGAAAGAACTTGTAGATAAAGTTTCGAAATCTTCAGCTGTGAGCTTATTGGTGATTTACGTGTTTGAAGGCGACAATTTTTGCGATGCTCGAGTCATGAGCCGAAAGGTAGCTGAGTTATTACTGTGGAACGTTTTAGAGTGGCAAACTCCAGTCAGCTGGTTTGGCGTCTACGGTGATAAGCCAGTCCCTCTGGCCATGGAGGAGGGAATGTATGGTTGAACATCTCGTATCATTTTAAGTCGTTCACGACTTGCTGTCCTTCGTCGCGTCTCTACTCTCTTGCTATATCTATTTCACAATCTCACAACACCCGAGAAGTTGTGACGAATCAAACTCATTGTCCTCGAGTTTTATATCCAAGACATTTCGCAATTAAGATATGAGACTGAACTATATTAGCAGATGTGCCGTTGCGACTTCGTCCTTACAATTTGACCACTGTGGGAAGTTTTGTTTTTAGATTCGATTCATGTTGGCAAAGTCTGAATCCATTCTGAGCCGTTGAAAGGCATTTATTCAGGTCACAGTTCAATATAGACTATATATGAATTAGTGAGCTACGAAGATATAAAGATGTTTGTAAATCGACATTTTACTCGATACCACCCGATCCCTCGTACACATCGATGAGTTGGCCCAACCATTTACAACACGTGCGTAGCAGGGCAAAAGGCTTTATAGACTATGTACTGGCCAATAAGTTTTCCCCTGACGAGTTCATTAAACTCTTCAATGTGGCACATCGTTTCTCAGTTAACGAACATAGCTCACTCACTAAATGTTCGTGAGGGGAAACGACAAGCGTCTAGTATACTTCGAATTTATTCAAAAGGAGAGGTCAAATGTTCTCCAGTTCAATAATTTAGCGCATATTCAATAGCAGCGGTGTAGCCGTAAACACCCAATCCAGCAATCACCGCGATAGCTTTATCCAGTAGGTACAGATGGTGTCTGAAAGGTTCTCTTTGGTGGACGTTGGTTATGTGCACCTCAATGAATGGAATGTCTGTTGCCAATAATGCATCACGGATTGCAACAGAGGTATGTGTGTATGCTCCAGCATTAATGACAATAAACTTCACGCCCTGATGTTTAGCCTCGTGAATCCTGTCCACGATGAATCCTTCGGTATTGTTTTGGTAAGTGAAAAGCTCGGCCCCCTCGTACTTGGAAACCTGAGCATGACCTTCGGCCTCAATATCGGCCAATGTCGTGGTGCCGTATTTTTCAGGTTCTCTGGTCCCAAGGAGATTTAGATTTGGCCCATTAATGAGCAAGACTTTTTTCACCATCTTTCCGTTTTCGTAACGTTCTAAAGTTGAATATCTGGCTTGTGCCTATGACTCTTTTTCATGCTATGCTTCTGTGCCGGCTCATGCATTTATGAAGGCCGTTGAGAATTTGCCTTTTGACTGAATTTGTGGAGTGCGATAGAAGTTTGCTTCTATACTGTAATCTGCCTCCATTTTGCATGTCAAGATTTAGAGCTATATCAAGATTTATGCCAAATAAAAGTTTCGAGATGGAAAGCACCCGAGTGAAAAGAAATACTCGTTCAGATTTTGAAAGGGTCGAGAGAGAAAGGCCACCTTTTGACACGTCTAAAACATGGCAGTACACACAAATTGCAGACATTGAGTGGAAGCCTGGATCCGGTGCCAACTCTGATCATTGGAGAAAATATAAGAAAATATCCATCGACCCATACCAAGAGGGAAGATTGCCCGTTGATAACTACAAAACTTTAATTTCGGCTGTTGTTCCTAGGCCAATTGGATTTGTTTCCACGATCGGAAAAGATGGTAAAAGAAATTTAGCCCCATTCTCCTATTTCACTATGGTGAACCATGATCCCCCAATCTTTACACTTGGCTTTTCTGGAGGCAAAGGAAACCATAAGGATACCTGCAAGAACATCTTGGAGACCGAAGAATTGACCATAAATATCATCAGCGAGTGGTTTGTGGAGGCGGCAAACTTCACATCTACAAACAGTCCTCTCGGGATAGATGAATGGATTTTGAGTGGTTTGACCCCATCAGCTTCAGAGAAGGTGAGGCCGCCTCATGTTGCCGAGAGTGCATTCAGTATTGAAGCCAGGTTGTTACATTCACATGAATGGAAGTCAAAGACCAACCCTGAAAAGGCCACAGGTACCTTATGTATAGTGGAAGGTGTGAATTTTCATGCCCGAGAGGATGTGATAAACGAGGATTTGAATATGTTGGATATTGCCAAACTAAAGCCAGTTGCGCGCTTGGGTGGCATCACGTATGGCCGAACACTTGAAGGGTACGAGAAGTCGCGTCCTGATTATCAAAAGGACGTTGAAGAAGTGGAAGAGGTCAAAGGGTTGTTGAGTCAGAATTGATGAAAGTTCAAGCCGGGTCTGTAATAGAAATATCGTATAGACTATGGTTTAGCGTTAGCTGTGGGAATCAATGAGCCTCAGGCACTGTTCGCTTTTAAGAGTTATTAATAGATACATTGACTGAAGGAGAGCTCAAAAGTTACATTCTTAGCCCAAACCTGTACAGTTATATAAAAAACCTCTAACCCGACGCAAGGTCACATCTAAAGAATCATCTACAATGATTCCGACCTGACCTCTACTTCGTGTTGAAATTTGAATCGACAACTACCCAACGGATGAATTGCTTTCCACGCTTTTAAAAACTGCCAAGGCAGTAAAACCGGAAGCGATGCTCCCGAGGTATTTTTGCGCCGTCTTCCCGAATATACGTTTCGGACGGTCTGAATAAAACGATCCAGCTTTTTCAAGTTTTCGTATGAGGTGTCAGTTGGCGCTAACATATTTCTGAGATTCATAGTACATGTAGTCGAGAAACCAATCTCTTGCATTGTTTGGATACTTCGTACATATTATGAATGTGAGTAAGCACATATTGACTCTGTACCAACCGAAGGCAGAGATAACATTTTGTGAGCAGAGCATCCCCGGCTTCGTCGTGTCTGGGAACATAAGACCCAAAATAGAACAAATGAATGGCTGATAAATTTCTTGGCCCATTACTGCTCATACAACTCCTTACAAATCTTAGCCCATCTGGATTCAGAAGTTACCTCTCACTGTACAGCTATGCATAAAACACTCTACGTGAGATCACATCTAACAAGTCGTCATTTTTTTCAAGTCACGCTGATTTGATATTTTGTTTTCGAAAGTTTCTTTTCTTTTTAGCAGACACATTTATTAGAAGAAAACTTTACAAGTGAAAACCTCGAATAAATCAGTGGCTTGGAGGTTGAAGACCAACATTTAGTGTGATGTACATTTTTGCATTACGGCGAATCATCCTTCGTGAAGTTGACAAGTTAATTTCAACACATACTCGAGGTCAGATCGGAGTCATCGGAGGTGACTCGTTAGATGTGACCTCGAAATGGGTTAGAGGTTTTATGTATAGTTGTACAAGTTTGGGCTTAGGAGGTAACTTTTGAGCTTCCCTTTAATCGAAGTATCTATCAAAAAAATAAATGAAGGAATACGGCTTGTTGCGTCCAAGCGCCCAATTCCGCATGCGATCCGATGTTCGTTCTTCGCAAGCCTAAAGGCGTGCGGCTAACGGGATGTCATAGACATACGCTATGTATTATAGCCAGGTGTGCCGATTCTGGACTCAGTCTTGATATTTTTATGCATAAACTTGAAAGAAACGGTTTAAGGATTCTTCAAAAAACAAGACACAGGTTGAATTGTGAACATATTTTTGAACTTTTGCGCGTGCCCTCGTCCCCAGCTCGGTTGCAAAATGCCGAGGTTGTGCTCAATTGTGCAGGAAGCGCTACCCCACTAATCGTCCCGATCTGGAAATAAAGATGATGAAGAGCAACACTAGATAAGGATAAAGACTGCCGCTAATTTCGTGTACGAATATGGGAAGAATTTTTCTCAACTTTTTTCTGTTCAGTTTCTAATTCGCCTTCTCACTCTTCAAATTATTGCTTCTTAGTTTCAATCATGGCTTCGTTGTTTCCTCAATCCGGAACAAACGTGTTTCTGGAGATAATGAAGAATTTACCCATGGATCCTTTTACTTTGTCCGAGGCATATCCCGTTCCAGGAACCAAGGAAAATGGATTTTCTCCAGTTTACAGAAATATGAGGTCACAGAAGGAATTGATTAGCATCCCACATCCGGCAATTACAACGTTGAAACACGTTTTCGACATTGGAAAAGAGAACTTCGCGAACTCTAAATGTCTTGGTGTAAGAAAAGTCAAAACAGATGGTTCATTTGGTGCTTATGAGTGGGAAAATTACGCTCAAATAGATGATATACAGAAGAAGTTTGGTGCCGGGGTTTTTTTTATTCTCCAGAACAACCCATTCATAACAGATTCTGAATCGCACCTAAAAATCTTGAATCATCGCGAGGTTGTGAAAAGAAAAGAGATGTCTTTCATTCTTACGTTGTACTCTGCCAATCGCAGGGAGTGGTGTATTTCTGATTTGTCCTGCGCGGAATACTCGATCACCAACACGGCACTCTACGATACATTGGGAAACGACGCTGCGGAATACATTCTCGGCTTGACTGAGTCACCGATTGTTGTGTGTTCGAAGAACAAAATTGAACAGCTTCTCGAGTTGAAGGAGAAGAGTTTAAAATTGACTAATGTGATTGCAATCGTCCTGATGGATCGTCTTAGCCCATTGGATGATGTATTGAGTCAGAGAGCGAAGAATGCAAAAATTGTTTTGTACGATTACGATCAGGTGGTTGAGTTGGGTGCATTGTCCCCAGTGGTAGCAGAACATCCAACCCCGGAAACTATTAGTACCATTTCATTCACTTCAGGAACAACCTCAATGCCCAAAGGAGTTGTATTGACTCATGCAAACGCTGTTTCTGGTATCACCTTCTGTATGAGCAATATTAAGGCAATTCATGAGCCACGATTTTACTGCTTCTTACCTCTTGCTCATATCTACCAGAGAATGGCGGTCAACTATGCATACCTCATTGGAACTGCCATTGGATTGCCGCAATCAGCATCGCCCTTGACTTTGATTGATGATGTGAAGGAGTTAAGGCCACATCAATTAGCATTAGTACCGAGGGTCTTTACTAAGCTTGAAGCAGCTCTCAAAGCGCAAACAGTTCATAATTCGGAGAAACCCTTATTGCAGAAGCTATTCTCAAACGCTGTTAGAATCAAGTCTGAGATGATGATGCAGGGCGACGGAGCAGAAGGCAGGCATTTCTTTTATGACCGTTTGACTGGCCTCCTTCGTAAAAAGGTTGGATTCAATGATATTATAGCTGTTAGCTCAGGTTCAGCCCCAATATCTGGAGAGACTGTTAAGTTCCTTAAGTCCATTTTGAACATGGGTTTTACCCAGGGATATGGATTAACGGAGTCGTACGCTGGTGTTTCTGGGTCGTTACCTTACGAAGCAAACCCAGGATCCTGTGGACCTATCTCTATCACCACCGAGGCCAAATTGAGGGATCTTCCTGAAATGAACTACACTTCTGACGACTCAGGAGGTCCCCGGGGGGAATTGATGCTCCGTGGTCCCCAAATTTTCAAGGAGTATTATAAAGATCGAGAGGAGACAGCTAAAGTCAAAGATAAGGATGGATGGTTCAGTACTGGAGATGTTGCGAGAATCGACGGTGAGACGGGCCGGATTTACATTATTGACAGAGTGAAAAACTTTTTCAAATTAGCTCAGGGTGAGTATATCACTCCAGAGAAGATCGAGAACACCTACCTCTCTGCCTTCCCCCTCCTTGCGCAGATACTAGTTCACGGAGATTCTCTCCAAACTTATTTGATATCAGTGATCGGAGTTGAGCCTGAAACTATAAAGCCCTGGATCCAGAGGAACTTCAAGAAGGAACACCACTCCAACAAGGAAATTGTTCAATTCATGAATGAGAAGGAAGTGAAATTACGTTTCTTGAAGGAGATGAACTCGGCAGTTGGTAACTCCTTACAAGGGTTCGAGCGTGTGCATAATCTTCGTATTGACATCGAGCCCATGAAGGTTGAAGATGATGTCATTACGCCTACAATGAAAATCAAAAGAGCGAAGGCATCCAAGTTCTTCCGGAAAGGGCTTGACCAGATGTACGAAGAGGGTTCATTGTTGAGGGCGCAAGATTCGAAATTGTAAACATCTCGACTCAAATTCGAAGAGTCTACTTACAAGAAAACTACATACAGAGTTTTGAACATTATACAGAAATTTATGCATTTAATGAGTGGCTTAAACGTATTTGTAAGGGTTCATGATACCGTTTGGATCATAGTGGCTTTTAACGTTCTTGATCAATTGAATTTCAAGATCATTTTTCGAATATCCAATGTAGTTCTTCTTCTGAAATCCCAAGCCATGTTCCGCTGAAATTGAGCCTTTCTTGGATTGAATCCACTCGTACACGAATGGCTCTAAAATGTTCTCTATTTGCTTGCTGTACTCACGAACACAAACGTTCAAGTGCAAGTTACCGTCACCAACGTGACCGTAGCCAATAGCTTCAACAACAGGTTTGGAGCTGGAGTCGAAATCGACCAAGTCCGCCTCGGCCAATTTTTTACTAGCATCTTCAACCAAACCATACAAATCCTTCAAAGGAATGGACACATCGTATTTGTAGACACCGCCAGCCAGAGCCGATGCTTCAGGAATGGACTCTCTCCACGACCACAAATTACGTAACTGCGTCTCGTCTTGAGCAATGATGCCGTCATCAACGAGCTCTTCTTCCATAGCGTTGCCCAAAAAAGTTTCGAGCTTTTCCATGTCATGGTCCCTGTTAGAGCCGCTGGTCTCAATCAAGATGTAGAAGGGGTATTTTCCACTCTCAATGGGGTGGTCGGCCTTCAAGTAACGAGCAGTCAAAAGTTGCGATTTTCCATCCATGAACTCGAAGGCAGAGAGAATTTCCGACAATTCACGGCGAGCTCCCACAAACACTTTTTGAACAGCTTCGTACGAGGAGACAGCCAAGAAAGCAACATTTGTGGTGGTGGGGCGGGATGGACACAAGATGGAAACTCCTGTGATGATACCAATTGTTCCCTCAGAGCCAATGAACATCTGCTTCAAGTCGTATCCAGTATTATCTTTTCTCAAGGCGTCCATAGAGTTATAGATTGTTCCATCCGGGAGAATAGCTTCCAAACCCAAAACAGAGCCATGCAATGAGCCGTATCTGAGGAGACGAAGTCCACCCGCGTTCGTGGCACAAACACCTCCAACATGGCACGAACCCTTCGCACCCAAGTCGAGAGGAAAAATGTATCCGTTCTCAGCCAAAAAGTTGTCAGCATTCTCTAAGATAACACCAGCATCGCACTTTAAAATTCCGCTCACGGCATCGAAAGAACGGACCTTGTTCAAGTTCGAGACCGAGATAATGATCTCATCAAAAATCGGGTTTGAGCCACCCACTAAACCGGTGTTTCCACCTTGTGGAACAACAGCAAGCTTTTTGTCATTACAGTACTTCAAGATTTCAGAGACTTGCTGCGTGGTCTTTGGCTTCAACACCAACTTGGACTGGCCTTTATATTTTCTCATCCAATCCTCGTTGTAAAAATCTAGGTCTGCCTCGTTGGTCAAAACATAGTTTTCGTCTTTCAAAACACCGCGGAAGTATTCGAGATCGCTGTCCTCTAATGTTTTAAAGGCCGAATTTCTCTGCACCTTGTCAGAGTAGGTTTCGGCCGTAAGAGGCACTGTCTTGGCCGCAGAATAAAAGCGAGAGCCAACTGCGAAAGAAGTAAAAGCTAAAGCCGGTTTGCGGGAATAAAGCCCAGCTAGGGCCAAGGACCGTTTTAAAAACATGGTCTCTGAGCTTCGTGAAGCAATAAACTGATGGAATGTAATTAATTTTCAAGTGCGCGACCTGGAACGAGTCATAGCAGAATAAAACGCAGGAAGAAGGGTCGGCATAGACAGAGCGAAGTGAGCTGTGGCGTCAAACGTAATAGAATTCATCGGTTCTCCTATATTTCCATCCCGACACACTTAAAGTTCCTTCTTTTTAAAACCGCTCAAATCAAAAGAATTAATGTGCTTAATAGAATTCTCACTTTTTTTTTCTTGAAGAAAGCTGCTCGCTAGTGAAGCCTTTTCGCAAGCTCTCCGCGCTGCAGTTTACTATGTGTCTAAAGCGCAGAGATCCTATAGGCGCCCCGCCATACCAGCGAGATACAATAACAAGTTTATTCATAATGTTCTGTGAAACAAGCACATCAAGAATCTTAATTCCTGCGCCTTTCTCATCATAGTCTTTAAAACCTTGTTGGACGTTCGTGTAGATGGGTTTCTCGCCTGGATGGCCAGTCAGTGCCGTAGAGAGTTTTCCTGTCCTCCAGGCTAAAATATGTGGATGCGACGCTTTTTTTGCTATACTTTTATGTTCTTTCAAAAACTGATTGAGAACTTCTGGGATTTCAGCGGGGTCACTGAGTTCAACATGACGCGCTTGGAATTTAGACCGACGGTCTATAATCACCTGCGACTCGTTCCAGTTTTTTGTAAAGCTAAAGGTTCTACGCCCAAATAGAGCACAAACAGTCAATGAGCGCATTTTAGGAGGAGATGCTCGACAGCAATTGTAGGATATACAAAGGTTTGATTGACGGACCCAACAAAATCTGGGGAAAAAGTAACAGCGCTCATGCGCGGATGTGAGATTGGGCAAACACGCGTAGTTATTGAATGCGAGATGAACCATTTAATACACGATCAAAATTTACAAGTCGATTTCATGGATTGGAAATTAATCTACATCCGGAGGTTAATAAACTCAAAAAAGTAAGAGAAGAACTGAAACATTGCAGTTTCTACTTTCCGAGTCTTCTAACTGCCCAGAGCATACTTGATCTTCGCACGACGTGCGAGAAGTAGATATTAAAAAAAGGTGAGAAAACCTGCAAGACCAAAGTCATAAGACACGAACGCCATGATATATTTGAAGACACTTCTCAAGGTAGTGGATAATTCAGGAGCACAGATAGCTGAGTGTATCAATGTGCTTCGTCACAAGCCCAAGAATTGCGCAAAAGTGGGCGACCAGATCACCGTTGTCATCAAGCAGGCCAAGCCTTTGAACTCCGAAATTACCGGACAAAGTGCTAACAACAGAGTCAAGAGAAGAGACATCTGCCGTGCGGTTGTGGTGAGAACGAAAGCTCCCTTCAGAAGACCCGACGGTTCTGTTGTCAGGTTTGACGACAACGCATGTGTGTTGATCAACAAGAACGGAGATCCATTGGGCACCAGAGTCTCGTCGGTGGTCGCCAAGGAGTTGAAGGCTTTGGAATACAACAAGATTGTTTCCTTGGCTCCAAAGGTATTTTAGGGTGTACAAAAGGTTAGTCATGTAAATATAGAGCTACCGGTCGCTAGGTCGGCCGTGGCACAGATTCAATCAGTTGTTGTAGAGAGCGTCCAGGGCATACAAATACCCGCATAATATCATAATGAAAGTGATTTTAACGTATGAAATAAAACGTAAAACTCTTCAATTAGCAAATACACCCGATTAAATTTTGCCTACAAAGTACTCTATCTCAGATCTATGAATTCTGCCCAAAGACTTGGGGCCGGTGCGCGTAATTCTCAGCACAAAGTGGTGAGTCTTTTTTCTCACGCATACGTGGCGTTCACTCTACCCTTTCTCATCGCAAGTACGGATAATCACCAACAAAAATGGCTGAAGTTCAACAAGGCGTGGAGAAACTCTCCGTTAATGAGAACAGCCAGAAGCCTGCTGCGCCAAAGAAAGAGAAGAAAAAGGCCGCCCAGGGAAACCCTTTGCTCTTGGACCCTCAGCCCGAGTTCCTCGACCACCGTATCAAGATCTTCGATGAGATCAAAGCCAAGTATGATGCCGAGATCGCTGCCAAGGAGAGAGCCTCTATCAAGATCACCTTGAAGGACGGGACTGTTAAAGAAGGAACTGCTTTCGAGACCAGTCCTTTCCACATTGCCTCGAGCATCGGTAAGTCTTTCCTCGAGAGACAAGTCATTTCCAAGGTCAACGGTGAATTGTGGGACTTGGAGAGACCTTTTGAGTCTGACGCCTCGTTGGAGTTCTTGGACTTCGACCACCCTGAAGGTAAGGCCGTTTTCTGGCACTCGTCTGCTCACGTTTTGGGTGAGGCCTGCGAGTGCCACTACGGCTGCCACTTGTCCTACGGTCCACCAACCGAGGACGGTTTCTTCTATGACATGTCTATCAGAGACGGCGAGGGCGTTGTCTCGCAAGATGACTTCGGCAACTTGGAAAAGGTTTCCACTAAGGTGATCAAGGAGAAGCAAAAATTCGTCAGATTGGAGATGACTAAGGAGGAGTTGTTGGAGATGTTCGCCTACAACAAGTACAAGGTGAGATTCATTTCCGAAAAGGTCCCAGACAACACTTCGACCACCGTCTACAGATGTGGTCCTTTGATTGACTTGTGTAGAGGCCCCCACATCTTGCACACCGGTAAGATAAAGGCTTTCAAGGTGTTGAAAAATTCCTCTTCTTACTTCTTGGGTGATGCCGCCAACGACTCCTTGCAGAGAGTTTACGGTATCTCTTTCCCAGATAAGAAGTTGATGGACGAGCATTTGAAGTTCTTAAAGGAGGCTAGCGAGAGAGACCACAGAAAGATTGGAAAGGAACAAGAGTTGTTCTTCTTCAACGAGATGTCTCCGGGTTCCGCCTTCTGGTTGCCACACGGTGCCAGAATCTACAACACTTTGATAGACATGCTCAAGAGCGAGTACAGACAAAGAGGCTACGATGAGGTCATCACTCCTAACATGTACAACACGAAGTTGTGGGAGACCTCCGGCCACTGGGAAAATTACAAGGAGAACATGTTTGCATTTGAGGTGGAGAAGGAGCAGTTTGGTTTGAAGCCAATGAACTGTCCCGGCCACTGTATTCTTTTCAAGAGCCGTGAGAGATCGTACAGAGAGTTGCCATGGCGTGTTGCCGACTTTGGTGTTTTGCACAGAAACGAGTTCTCTGGTGCCTTGTCTGGTTTGACCAGAGTACGTCGTTTCCAACAAGATGACGCGCACATTTTCTGTCAGCAAGACCAGATTGAGCAGGAGATTGCTGGCGTGTTCGACTTCTTGCAGAAGGTGTACGGAGTCTTTGGATTCGAATTCAAGATGGAATTGTCCACCAGACCCGAGAAGTACGTTGGAGAGATCGAGACCTGGAACCAGGCCGAGAAGAACTTGGAGAACGCCTTGAACAAGTTCATGGGTGAAGGCAAGTGGGAGTTGAACCCTGCCGATGGTGCTTTCTACGGTCCAAAAATCGATATCAAGATCAGTGACGCTTTGAAGAGATGGTTCCAGTGTGCCACTATACAATTGGACTTCCAGATGCCCGCTCGTTTCGGCTTGGAGTTCAAGTCCGACACCAACGAGAAGGAGAATGCTCTCGCTAGACCAGTCATGATCCACAGAGCCATCTTGGGATCTGTGGAGAGAATGACGGCCATTTTGACCGAGCACTTCAAGGGTAAATGGCCATTTTGGTTGTCTCCAAGACAAATTTTGATTGTGCCAGTTGGTGTCAAGTACATTGAGTACGCCGAGTCGTTGAAGGAGCAATTGGTGAAGGAACACCACTTTTACGCTGACGTGGATGTCACCGGTAACACCTTGCAGAAGAAGGTCAGAAACGGACAGTTGTTGAAATATAACTTCATCTTTATTGTTGGTGAGCAAGAACAAATCGAGAAGAGTGTCAACGTTAGAAACAGAGACATTCAAGAGGACCAAGGTAAGAATGCCACCATAAAGTTCGACGAGGTTGTTCAGCAATTGCACAAGTTGAAGGAGGAGATGAGACTGGATAACAAGTTGATTTAGTGAGTCTGCAGTACATAGATTATCAATTGTATCATTTAAATGATAGAGAACAAATTTGTTGGCTATTAATGCTGGTGATCAATTCTAGAGGTTTAATCGTTCCGAAATTTAACTTTTTACTCGATTGTAATATAGTACTTAGAGGCAGCAATTGACCTCCATTCGCCTCGCGCACTGTCATGTTTAAATGGAGAAATACGAGAGAGATTGCGGAAGATCTACTCAATAATAGTAAGAAAGGACTAACCACACAACAATGTCTGAAAATGACTCAGGAAATGAAGCATTGTCATCCGCTGATCACCGCGAGCCCACCATTTTGGGTAAGAAAATCAAGCGTGACGACTTCGAGCATTTGATGGGGTTCTACGAGGCAGACCACAAGTTAAGCACGGAGGAACGCCTGGTGATGTCCAAGGATCTCACAAACGCCGGGATGTCCTCAATGATGTGGGCGTTGCTCGACAGCTCGATCGCCGTGACAATGCCTCTAGTCTATAGACGCTTTAGGGAGAAGAAACTCGGTGCACCTCTACCGGCCCCCGCACGTTCAACAGCATTTTTCAGACTGATTTTCTTTCTGATGGCGGGCCTCAGTGTATATCTCTGGTCATCAAAGTATCATGCCAAGACGGACCAACAATATAGGATTGCCAGCCTCGAGGCGGATTGCACCAGCGGGAAATATAGCGAGAGCGAAGTCGAGTCGAAACAAAGGTTGCTCGATGTATGGAAAGCATTAGACCCAAGCAAGCTATCATTGTTTACGGTGTACTACTTCAAAACAGCATCCGAGCCTTCACTCGCCATGAAAAGTCCAAAGGACATGTTGTCATTCGATCCCCATGCGGTGACATATGTGCCACCTCCTCAAGGAAAAGATGGTTCTTTGCCCAGTGTTTTTGGTACTGTGGGGAAAGAACACGAGAAACAGGCTCCACATTGGGAAAAGATTCGTCAAGCCAATGGTTTTATTTCTCCCAAGAATACTGAAGACTCTGTAGCCACTATAGAGAACATTCAAGTATCAGAAGATCCAAGGGTCACGGAGGGTTCCTCATCTGAACAGGAGCTTGAACCAGATGTGCAGACGAGCGCCTGGGATCGGTTGAGGAAGAAGAGGTAAACCACAAATTAGAAAACACACATCGGCACACTTCAGACGAGCAAGTTAGAGATGAGTCTTGCATGCTTTTCAATGAGAACCGTACTTGCACAACTAGTATTTAGATCCTTACTCACTTCTTGTCATATTGCAAAAATATTCAAAACCACTTCCGTAATCAAAATCAGGAAAATTTCAATTTCTCTGCATAGTTGACGCTTTAAGGTATATCCCTCTAATAACTATGCGACGCCATCTGTGGACTGTAGTCAGACATGCGTTTCGCAGTCGCATGCAGCAAGAAGGTGCAATGCCACTAACATTCATTTCTTTTGAATCTTTTGAATCTTTTGAATAAGCACGCGTCTTTGCTTTGTATATCACGATCTAAACTTTACAACTAATGTACATTATACCTCTGGTACAGTTGTCTTGTCTCAAGTCAATCAGTCCTCAGATCACACATGTGCGGTTTCTATCAAGCAGACTGATCAAGGTGAAATGGTACTACAGCACAGACCAGCCGCTTTCCAAGCCGGAGTGGTACGAGTATTCCCAAGAAAAAGACCCTGAGAAGTTTGTGCCCTTTTCAGATTATGACAGCGCTCGTCTAGAAAGAGCATATGAGAAGAATCAGGAGTGTGTGGAAGTGAAGGAAGACAGGCTTTTCGAAGTGGAGCTAAATAAAATGCAGCTATCTACAGTCTACTGGCCAGGCCCAGTCTTCGAGGTTAGAAGAGGTACTTGGTTCACGCGTGATGGTGGACCTCTCTCTGATGAATTGGCCTCCAAAATTGAAAAGGGATACAATGATGTGAAGCCTTACAAGTATAAAGTCGAAGAGAAGTCACAAACCTCTCGAGAACTAACAGCCAATTTCAACAAACAAGTGAAGGAACTCAATCTGTCCGAGGCTGTCGACATCACAAAAGAGAAGGATGTGGTGGATTTGGGGAATGGCCAAGCCGTAATTTACTTCAACGATGTGTACGGAGCTCTCTTCTCCACAAAGCTCTCTGCGTTGCAGGTCAACATCATTCGGTCGTTACAGCCCTCTTATAGCACACTCATGTCTGTCATCCCAATCCAAAGAGGGCACAGCAAAGATTTGGACTCATCGATAATCGATAGTGTTAAGTCAACCAACGTTTCTTCTCTCACTGGCATTTTCCAAACGGAGGTTGCTTCCATGTTCAAGAAGGACTCTCAAACTAAAACTTTCTCAGATGCTGCTGAAAAGCCGGATCAGAGCGAAGTACTTGAAAGAGTGCTTGAGACTGATTACAAGAACGAAGGTTCTGAGATATCCTCTAAACGAGATGTTGACCACCTAGTGTTTTGCGTTCACGGCATAGGCCAGCTTCTTGGAAACAAGTACGAGTCAGTCAATTTCACCCACAGTATAAATGTGATGCGAACCACAATGAAGGAAGTGTTCAAAAATGAAGCAAAGTATCAGGAATTGGCCTACGGTTCCGGTTTTGACCCCAACAATGAGCAGCAGAAAACGAACAATAAAATCCAAACGCTTCCAATCTCGTGGCGTCATCGTGTTGCATTTCATCCTAGCAAACCGGGCGGATCTGAAAAGGAGGCGACAAAGAGGAGCATACCCACTTTGAGTCAGATCAATGTCGAAGGTGTAAAGTCATTGAGAAATATCGTGGGAGATGTCATTTTAGATGTGTTGCTCTATTATGAGCCCCGCTATCTCAAGCAAATCATGGAAGCTGTTCTGTCAGAGCTAAACTCCGTTTACAAGAAGTATTTGGAAAAGAATCCCGACTTTAACGGAAAAGTTCATATCTTTGGCCACTCGCTTGGATCGGCAATTTGTTTTGACTTGTTAAGCCTGCAGAAACCGGAGCATTATGAGCACAAACTTGACTTTGACGTGGAGAACCTCTTTTGTGTTGGCTCTCCGGTCGGAATGTTCAACATCCTTAAGCAGAAAAATATTATGCCAAGAAGCGAGGTCACTGAAAGTGACATACAATTGGATGATGACTTCTCGTCGCCCAAGTGCAAGAACATCTACAACATATTCCATCCTTGTGATCCCGTCAGTTACCGGATGGAGCCTCTTGTTAATACCAAGTTTGCTGACATAAAAGCAGAGGAGATTCCATTCGCTCTCAAAGGGTTCAATACCCAAGTTCAAAACTTGACCTCGATTGGCGATGACCTCCAGGAGAAGTTGTACCTGGCATCGAGCTGGTTCAGGAAGAGCGATACAGAGGGGAAGCTGGTGCCATCTATGGAGAAGAAACAAGTGGATGTTAGTGAGGAAAATGCGTTAGGAGACATCATCTCCACCTTGACAAGCTCGGGTCAACCAAAGGCTTCAACTCGCAAGACGAAGACAGAACTTTATAATGAGCAGGCGTTGAGACCTCTTTTGCAATTGAACAGGACAGGAAGAATCGACTACAGTCTTCCAATGGGCATGTTCAGTATCGCCCTTGTGTCAGCCATTAGTGCCCATATATCTTACTTCGATGACGAGGAGACGATGGGGTTTGTCATGAAGGAGATTCTCAGCTCTGATGAGCCACCGGTCACCTCAAGAAAAGTTACCGTCTACAGCTAGGGAAGTGCCCTTGACTTAAAAAATCTTCTACCCCTTTCCTCGTCTATTATCGTAATACTTTAGTACCGTCGAGTCTACTCGACCAACAAATCATCGATACTCTGGTCAGCGTCCTTCTCAATCAATTTCAACATACCTTCGGGCAAGATTGGAACACCCTCAGAGTCCAAAACGTATCTAAATGGCATCTCTGTGGACTCGTATTTGTTATATCTGATCTCTGGGTAGTCAATGAACTTTATGTCCTCGAATTTCTGCTGCTTCTCGATGATGAGCTGTGTGGTTCTGATGGCGGTATCGGTTGTCATTTGCAAAGCACCCAATCTTCTTCCGGCGAAGCCGTACTTTTCTCTCAAGATTCCCGTACGATCAATACGAGGGTGAGATCCCAAGATCCCTCCGAAGACAAAGTAGTCAAACTGAGGAGCGTCTTGTGGTGTCAATTCCTCAGTGGCTGCCGGGTCAAGCAAGCAAACACGGTCAGACTTTAAACCGCCATCGAGTGTAACACACTCGTCAGTGGTCCACTGTAAGCCTAATGAAAGAAGTCTCCCTGGGATGTCCTTCTCAGTTGTCCCTTTAGGAAGAGACGTCAAGACCAAGTTTTCCTTTCCCACATCCCTGATGATCTGGGAGTATTCGAGAATAACCCACTCGGAGAAGCCCTCTTCCATGTGTTCTATGACGTATTTCATGGTGTTAAATTTTCTGTGCTCTTCAAGCTCATTTTCAACTCATCTTCTTTATCTTGAGATCTCATTGAGATGGAGTGCATATTTTCACGTGACCATTGATAACGGCGGCGACATGATGAATGCAAATTCATAGGGAAGGGCGACTATCTTTCTCTGCCATGAGACGAGATCTGAAGTCTCCTTTTAGAAATTGAAATTACATCTGATACAAAGTTTATGAGAAATCGATAAATGAAAAAGGTATTTGGTAGAAGGTAGCTACTTCTTGCAGCAAGGCGCGGTCTCGGCGAAGGCCATTCTGGAGGACTTGTCCACAGTCAAAGTGCAAGTGTCCGTTCCGGCAGCACCAGTTCTGACCTCGGCGGTGGTCTTAGCGTAAGATGGCTTCACGTCGAGAACTGGGTTCTCGGTGAAGAAATGCCGAGGGCGTAACATGAGGTCAAAGATTTCAGTGGGCATGACTGGGAAATCCTCTGGGGCTGGGAAATGAGTGATACCGAACGTATGAAATACAAGAACATCGGTATTTTCAACACTGTCTGACCCATCTCCAATCCATTCTCTCATACCTCTAGCACCGTCACCAGACCATTGTGCAACATGGTCACCTGATGGGTACAATCTCCCGTACCCCAAACCCTCGTCCTTGTATGGAACAACCTCGGTAGTCCAAGCAGCCCATGGAGCTCTCTTTCTCACCAAGGAACCTTCCTTGGCTAAAAGTGGGGAGGCCCACGTAGAAACCAACTTGTAGGAAGTGGGTTTTCCGGAGAAAGCGTTCAACTTGTTGGGGTTGAAGATGTCCCAAGTTCTAGTGGTCGTCGCGTCAGTCAAAGACTCGGCAACCGTCTTGAACGTATTCTTTTGGGCGTAGAAGGCGTTTCCATACATGTTCTGAGGTGAATCAGTTGCACCAGCACCAGGAGCAGCGTCGGAAGTGGCCACCGAGTTGTTGTCACCGTCGATTCTAGGGTCTAATCTCAACGAGAACAAATGTTGATGGTTGTGAGCATTGACTTGTGGGTAAACTTGGGTGCCCCATGGACCAACATCCTCGCCCTCTCCGCAAATAAAAGTGTTTAATATACCGGTCAATCTGATCTCCAACTTGATGGTGCCGTCTTGTCTAAGGATCCAGTACAAACAGTACTCGTAGTTGGCGGCAGTGAAGATCTGAGAAATGATCAACTTCTTTCCCCTGGTCACAACAGTGGTCTGAAAGTCATCTCTGAAGTCTGAATGCTTGAACAAGATTCCGTCATCCTCCTCATGGATACACACTGCGTTCTTCACGGTGAGAACCTCTCCATCCTTGCCTGGGAAGTGTGCGTCTAAATAGTGAATGACACCTTTACAGTCACATCCGAGAGCCAATGGGTTCGTACAGTTACCAGCACCATATTCACCGATATCCAAGGCGTGCTTTCTCTGATGAGGGAAGTCGGGAGAGCCGTATGGAACAATCATTTCCGACAATGAGATTCTGTGGAAAAGAGGTCTTACGTTGCCATGGTCGTCGTAGTTGATGTCGGACAAAACGATACCTTCTCTGTAGTTGAAGCCAATGTGGAACTTGAAGTTGGACCATTCCATGATGTTACCGTCCATCTTAAAGGAAACCCCCTCTGGTTGAGTGATGTTATATGGGGTAGCGTCTTGTCTGAAACCAGAAGGGTTCTCAGGAGTGCCAAACTTCTCAGCGATATGCTTCGGGTGAAAAGAAGAGTGCTTGTGTTTGGAAACCTTCCTTCTTCTGTTTGGAATGTCAATGTAGATCACCCTGCCCTCATTCATGTCCACAATAGGGCAGAAGTCCAATGGGTGGGAGTAGTGCGAGTCATCTTCATCAGATCTCCAGTACATCAAGGCTTGCTGAAGTCTTCTAGAGGCGCCCCATCTCTCGTCGTAGCCAATAGTCCAAGCGTCACAATAAACGTTCTTCATCTCCTCCTTTGGGATACCCGAAATCTCGCACTGCTTGATGACACTAGGGTCAGATCTCACGATTTCTTCTGTCAACTGAAGATCCAGAGGTGTCAAGATTGGCTGGACACCGCCAGTGCTGCGAGACTCAACCACAGTGGAGGATGTAATATCAACCACACCCTCTTGCACACCATTGAAGCCCTCCTCTACTACAACGTAGTAGGCCAATCTTGGTGGCACAGGACCATTTTTTTCCTTCCACTCGTAGTAAGCTCTCTTAATAGGCTCTCTCAAAGTGACGGTGTTGAAAATAACTTTTTTGTCCTTGTAATGTCCCGTGACCACAGAGCTGACGGCCTTAATTTCTTGTGGACTGAGAGGGTCCAAAGGGTGAGCGGGGGCGGCTGGAGTAGCGACACTCGAGATGGTCTGCTTGGCTATTTGTTTTAATCTGTCCATTGGTAAAGCGATTGTCTCTTGCTATGTTTTTTAAAGATTTAGCCATGTAAAGCAAGTTGCAAAAGTATTTATATGCTAACTCACAGAAGGCCGTGCGGATCGGATTTCCCAATGCGGCCACAAAGACCCGCGTCTACGCGTTTGAGTGGTTAAGATTTCCGAATGCGGAAAGAAGATACGCGCGAAACCTGTGGTTCTAGTCTGGTCTGGTGGCTAAAATGCGTGAAAATAGTAAGACAAATTCGCAATGTTCTAATCGGGAAGTTGAATGAGAATTCCCAACATACTGACCTCACAAATACCTAAAAAATACATTAAAATGCGCTTTGAGTTGTCACAGATTACCTGAACCAATTAGAATTTGTTTACTAAAAAATGTGTGGTGGTTCAGTCTAGGCAATTAAATTCGTTTTTGAGGCCGTGCTCGGTTTTGCATGTAAGTCGTCTCGATTAGGCAACTTAGGAAAATTGTCGGATCACTTTAACGCGGGTGCTAAAATGCGCAGAGCGACTTTTTGGTCCTGATATCGTATCGTTTCGCGATTGTTCAAAAAGGCCGACAGATGCAAACTCTCATTCATTGTGGAAACAAGCGACCCTTTCACATGTACTCACGTGATTTAATATACCTTCGGTTCTCAGAAATCGCGCTGTTTCTTAGATTAAGTCCCAGATATAGCCAGTCGTATAGATTAATTTGATCTCGAGTGGTCGTATCTTCGTGATATAGGGCATCTAAATAGCACATTACAAGTGACATTTGAACTATGTACGGGGCTAAGCCATCCATTTCTTAAATGTCTTTCATTGCCTCTGAAATTGATATGCTTTATGCTGTCTTTGGTTAATAAATATGTATGAGAACATAAATGGAGTATCGTCAAGTCTTCGGGCCTGCCAGCTTTCGCTCGCAACTAACGCTCCTGATACTTCTGAATTGTATATTATGGTAGCCTAGTCTGATCAGTCCCAGTCGAAGGCCAATCACACGCGTATATCCGCAACTATTGGCCGCAATTGAACGCAAGCAAACTAGGCACAAACACGAGAGTTGCGAATAAGAGTACAGTCACACAATCGCCAAGAACCCGCATGAACAAGCTGATCGCGCTTTCAATCACTTCATTAGTTTCTTGCAAGCTGAGACCTTCTTCCAAGTTCCCACTTGTGTATCTTAGCATTTTTCCGCACAACATGGTTGACAAATGATTTTCGTAAGGAAGGCGCATGTCGAAGTTTGACTGCCAATTGCTTGCACTGCCGCATGGGGCTAGTGCCTTATAGATGTACAACTTGAGCGTATCTTTGGCTTGAGCCAATACAACTGCAGAAAAGAGTAAGAGAAAGATACCGTAGAACTGAGTAAACCGAGATAAAGCTAGTCGTACGCCACCTGCACCTGTCGAAGAGCTAGGGCTCAGGCTCACCAAACGGACCAATTCGAACCCAATGAAAAGCAAGTATGCACTCAATAAATGATCGGAAGAAAAGGATATTTTTTCGAATTCGATGAAGCGGAAGGAAAACACGCGATGAAAGGTTTTTGGAAGTAGAAATGTTCCAATTCCTAAACTCGCTAGCGCGGTTATCATCTGTCTAGCGCATGGGAGGGCCAGGCAAAACACATCGTGCAATTTCATCACGAAGAACTCCTTACTATAGGCTGAAGGTTCTGGAAGAAGAAAAGTTACTTTCTTTTCTATTTCCTTTGATGGTTTTACAAGACCAAGTTCTAACTCGGTTCTTGTTTCCTTCATCTGAGACCCTCTGAGATGCTCGTAAAGCGATGCCTTCGGCCGCCGGCTTTCACGAAACAATTTCATGTATGTCACATAAAGTAGGCAGAGGAGTGTCATGGAAAATAGAAAATCTCCCTTGGCAAACTCATTCCAGTGACCAGTATCAAACTTCGGGCATTTCGGGTTTTCAGATGAGTCTTTGCCTCCTTCCCAATCTGCAGCCCACTGTCTTACCTCACCTTCAAAGTTGTCTGTATTGAAAATGATACGATAAGGTACAGTAGACCATGTAAAGAACAATACATAGGACATGACCTGGCTGTGTAAGATATTGCTCATGCTTGTGTGTTTTCGCCTTAGTCTAAATATCTGTATCCCAGTGGCTAGTATGGCTAACACAGCGACGACCAGGAATACCAATTGTAGGTTCAAGTCTAGATAGATCATCTGAAAAAATGCAAGGATTAAAGGTTTGATATTATGGATAGAAATTGTGACTCCTTAGGGTAAATTTCTCATTCGGATAAATGGGTCGTGGAGAGAAAGAAAAACAGATCCACTTAGTCGCTTATAAAGGCTTATTGTAGCAGCAGGAAATACGAAGAGACGCTAAGAAAGCACTAGAGCATACGTCCACGCGTCAGTGAATCTTTTCGTACGGTGTGTCTCTCTTGAATTAGCCGTAGGTGCTTTAGAAAAGGAAGTTTGTGTATAATTCAAAAAAGCAAGATAGATTTAAAGGAAGAGGAAGTGATTGTTTTTTTAAAGTTTGAAAGGATTCTGTAAACGAGCATCCGAGCCGGGCGTGCCGATAGAAGCGGAAAATGACGCAATTAATAAGAGAAACTACAGCCGCGCAAAGGGCGCTTTTAAACAAACCGTATAAACATTGAAGTGCTACATATAAATAATTTCTTGATCTATCTGATGCCACGAAACAGTATGAGCAAGCCCATAAAAAAAAACTTGAGTAGGCATTTTCATTCAAAGGAAAATTCAGTTTCTTATCTTCGGATCCATTTACTGCTACTACAAAGAGCCCCAGAGCTCTGAGATTTTTGAATCTGTGTATTCTCAAATATGAAGAATGAAGTCTGCGATCGACAACAAAGGGTGAAATGTACGATAACGTCAGGTTGCTTACAACTTGTCGTAGTACTCCTCGTAACCTGGAACCTCTGGCTTTTGACCAGTACGCTCTCTCTTAGCCTTGACAATGGCACCTGGCTTAGAGGTTGGGTCAGTTGGGTCACCGTTCAAGACGGCCCAGTGGTCAAAGATCATCTGTGGGAAAGCTTGTCCACCAGTAGCCTGTCTCAACTCACCGGAGAAACCGAAAGACTCGTTGACTGGCATGTAGGCCTTGACAGTGAACAATGGAGTACCTGGTCTTTGCTCCTCAGAGATAACTTGACCTCTCTTCTTGTTCAAGACAGAGTAGATACCACCAATGGCGTTCTCAGGACATTGGATCTCAACCAAGAAGACTGGCTCCTGGATGGCTGGCTCAGCCAACAACATGGAAGCGTAAGTGACTCTTCTCATGGTTGGGATGATTTGTCCACCACCTCTGTGGATGGCATCAGCGTGCATGGTAACATCCAAGATGTTGACTCTGACGGATCTGACATCTTCACCGAAGATAGGACCTTCCTTGGTAGCCCATTGGAAAGCAGCGACAACAGAGTCCTTGATTTCGTTCATGAATTGAACAGCCTTAGTCTGGTCAACAACAACGTTAGGACCTCTACCATCTGGACCGAAACACCAGATCTTTCTGGCGTCGGTAACGTCCCAACCGTGCTTGTCAGCCAAGATTCTAGCTCTGGCCTTGAAGTCGTCAGATGGACTGATGGCACCAGACTCAATGTCCTGGGAAACCTCCTCGTCCAAAGGCTCGGCCTTGACGTAGATTCTGTTATGCTTGTTAGGAGACTTAGACAAAGCAACCATGGAGGACTCGGCCTGGACAGTCTCTCTGTAGGAGACAACTGGAGCAGACTTTCTCAATGGAACGGCGGCGTGGTCGTTCTCCAAGTCGTTCAAGCAAATCTCCAAGTGCAATTCACCGGTAGCAGCAACAATGTGCTCACCGGACTCAGAAATGGAAGTCAAGACACAAGGGTCGGACTTGGACAATCTCTTCAAACCTTCGACCAACTTAGGCAAGTCGTTGGCGTTCTTCACCTCAACGGCAACTTGCACAACTGGGGAGACAGAGAACTTCATGACCTTCAAGTTGTGGGCGGATTCGGAGGTGGTGATGGTACCAGACTTCAACAAGAATTGGTCAATACCAACCAAACCGATAATGTTACCAGCAGGACAGTCGTCAATTTGCTCGACGGATCTTCCCATCATCAACACGGTTCTCTGGATGGACTTCAAGAACAAGTCCTCCTTCTTACCGACGACGTAGTTAGGACCTTGGATTCTGACCTTTTGACCAGACTTGGCGGTACCAGCGAAGACACGACCGAAAGCGTAGAATCTACCCTTGTCAGAGGTTGGGACCATCTTGGAGACGTACAACATCAAGTCAGCCTTAGGGTCACAGTTTCTGATGGCTTGGCAGTGGACATCGTCAGCAGGACCCTCGTACAAAGTCTCAGCTCTGTAAGCCTGGGCAGTGACTGGGGATGGCAAGTGGATAACAATCATCTCCAACATAGCGTCGGCAGCTGGCAAGAACTTTCTCATGACAACCTTCAACAAGGCCTTACCCTCCAACTCCTTCTCGTCAGCCTTCAAGTGGATCTCCAACTTCTCCAACAAGGTTGGAATCTCCTCCTTCTTGAAGTTCATGATAGAGGAGAACAATCTGAAGATTGGGTCCAAAACGAACATGTTGAAAGCTCTCTCCAAAGTCTTTCCATCGGCGTCCTTCTCCTTGTTGGACCACTTCTTGGTCTTAGGGTTGAAGAAAGAGTCACCCCACAATCTCTCCATCATCTTGGATCTGTCGACACCGAACTTCTTGGAGTACCTGATGGCGAACTGTCTGACAGTGAAAGCCCAACCGTGCAAACCGGAACCGAAAGCGACAGTACCCTTCTCTGGGAAGACCTGGGCGTCACCGAGGGTTGGCTCAGTGTAAGTAGAGATGATGACGTTGACGGACTCAACAGTTCTGGAGAAAGACTGGTACAAATCCTCCTTGGTGACCTGCAACTCCAACAAAGCTCTGTCAACCTTGTTAATGATGACAACAGGCTTAATTCTCTCCTGCAAGGCTTGTCTCAAAACGGTCTCGGTCTGGACACAGACACCCTCCACACAGTCGACGACAACCAAAGCACCGTCGGTGACACGCAAAGCAGCGGTGACCTCAGAAGAGAAGTCAACGTGACCTGGGGAGTCAATCAAGTTAATCAAGAAATCGTTACCCTCGGTCTTCTGCTTGATCTCCTTGCAATCGTCATCGTTCAAGCCAGCGTACAAAGAAATGGCAGTGGACTTGATGGTGATACCTCTCTCTTGCTCATCCTTTCTGGTGTCCATAAATCTGGCGTCACCAGCCTTGGCGGCGGAAATAATACCAGCCTTTTGGACCAAGGAATCGGTCAAAGTAGATTTACCGTGATCGACGTGGGCAATGACGGAAATGTTACGAACGTTCGTAACCTTGTCCATCAAGCCACGGATTTGGTCAATAGTGAAAGCAACTGGAAAAAGTTAGTACAAAATTCAGGGAAACGGAGCCAAGATTGATCCTCAATGTCTACTTCTCGTGCGGATGGGCGATGATTTTTGCTCACAGAATTTTGCTATCATCAAAACGAGGCCGGAATGACGTCTGTGGAAATAAGGCAAAGGCGTAGATATCAAAAAACCTCGTCTAGTGCACGCTACCTTGAATCACGGATCGAAGATGCTACATACCCATTTTGAACTTTTAGTGATGTCTGACTGAAAGGACAAAAGAAGGAAGTAGGGAGAAGGCTTTTTCCCCATGTGGCCCTCGCAGGGCATCAGGAAAAAATTTTCCTGTGGGTAATCGCGACCCGCGTCAGCGTAAATCTGGGCCCAGGTTACCCGCACTGCCAGCAATGGTGATGGCTCGGCATAGGCATTGAAATGGAGTAATGGCGCGACAGGGGCGAAGGTCATGTCTAAGATTTTCTCCACCTCAGAAGAAGTTTAATACCGGAACGTAATACCGTGAAATACAAAGGGGTTCAAATTCGAAATCATGACAATTGAAAACTTTCGAATGTAATTGAATGATTTCAAGTTTGTGGAAGCCATCCTGCCATTTAATCAAAACCTACTATCATGTTACCCATAAGTGATGTGGTTTTGAGCGGAGTGAGAGTTCAAGGGGTCTATGAGGCGTTCCAAAAGGCACTCTGGGGACATGCACGTCCAATTAAAACACATGCCACCTAGTTTATTTTCTCATTTTTTTCTTGTTTCTAAAAGTTTGTTTGCGAGTGATTTGCAACGAAAGATCTTTCACCTAACTTCGTATTGCAATCGATTAGCCTCCCCCTTCTATTTTTTGGCCATCGTTCCGCACGCGCGATGTGAGACTCATTGGCGGCAGATTGAGAGTATTAGGGTGGGCTCTGATCGGTGCGATCTTCTGAGAAGATTTTATAAACCAAACCGAAACACTCTGGCAGTTACGTGTGTGGAGTCTATCACCTCAATGTAGAAAAATTCAAACATCGAAGTCTAGAAGATCAAGTCACGAATTTCATTACTGGCCGGCTTACAAAAGCATGAGTGGGGAATTTTTGACTCGCTACAATCTCGCGTGCGGCTTGAAGCGGATAATAGTACTGATAAAGGCCAAAGCATACACACTTGGGAAAATTCATAAATCTGATATGAAATTACTAAAACGACGTCTCTCAATACTGATCGAACTGTTATCTTTCTCTTATGTTGGTGTGGAATCGCTCAACTTGAACTATGCCACCCAATAATCTGGCCTTTCTGTTAGTACTGCATCCATGAGTCAAGGTCAAGTCAATTTCCTAGATTGTCTTTTGCATACACCGAAAAATTCCACTCGCCTTTAGATTCCCTTTAACCCAGCAATGTCAATCACAGTTCTTATCTCGGGATCCGGGTCGAATCTACAGGCTCTTCTCGATGCTCAAGCCAGTTCGAATTTGAAAGGAAAGATCACACAGGTCATTTCAAGCAGCGAGGATGCGTATGGCTTGCAAAGAGCTGCAAAGTTCTCCGTCCCTTCTAAAACACATGTCTTGAAAAACTACTACAAAGGCACCACCAAAGAAGACAAAGATCTTCGTCGTCAGAAGCGAGAGCAGTTCAACAAAGACTTGGCCAATCTTCTCATATATGGAAACATTGAAGGAAATAATGACCCCAAGTATTCGAAGCCCGAATTGATCGTTTGTGCTGGTTGGATGCTCATTTTGTCTCCTTCGGTATTAGCTCCGTTGGCAAAAGCTGACATTTCCATCATCAACTTGCATCCTGCTTTGCCAGGTGCGTTTGACGGAACCCATGCGATCGACAGGGCCTGGAAAGCCGGCCAAGATGGAGAAATCACGAAAGGCGGTGTCATGATCCACAAAGTCATTGCTGAGGTCGACAGAGGGGAGCCTGTTTTAGTGAGAGAGCTCGATTTGATTAAAGGCGAAACTCTTGAAGAGTATGAGGACAGAGTTCACAAGGTGGAGCATGAGGCCATTGTGGAGGGTACGAACATTGTATTAGAAGAGTTGTCATCTGCAAGCGAATTGACAGACCAGATCAAGAAGTTGGACGTGAAAGACGGTGAAAAATGAGAAGAAATAAAGTAATTACGCTCTTCTTACAGAAATAAATAGATTCTATCGTATGTGTACATTGAATATTCGGCTTATGCTATGATTCTCTTTACAAGTTCTTAATGACTTGCTCAGTGAAGTGTTGAGTAGAAGCGGTACCCTTCAAGTCACCAGTTCTGTTGGCTGGGCCAGAGGCAATGGTCTTCAAGACAGCGTTCTCGATCTTGTCGGCGTCGGCGTTCAAAGACATGTGTCTCAACATCATACAGGAGGACAACAACAAGGCGGTTGGGTTAGCCAAGCCCTTGCCAGCAATGTCTGGGGCAGAACCGTGGACGGCCTCGAAGATGGAGACCTTGTTACCCATGTTACCGGAAGGAGTCAAACCCAAGCCACCAATCAAACCGGAGGACAAGTCGGACATGATGTCACCGTACAAGTTAGGCATGACCATGACGACATCCTTGTAGTCGGCTGGGTCGGCAGTCAACTTCAACGAGGTGTTGTCCAACAACTCGTAGGACAACTGGATCTCAGGGTACTCCTTGCCGACCTCCTTGGCGGTCTCGACGAACAAACCGTCAGACAACTTCATGATCGAGGCCTTGTGCACAACAAGAACGTGGGGCTTGTTGATGCTCTTGGCGTACTCGAAGGCATATCTGATGACCTTTTCGGAGGCTGGCTTGGTGATCAACTTGATCGACTGCACGACACCGGGCACAATGGTGTGCTCGATACCGGAGTACTCACCCTCGGTGTTTTCTCTGATCAACACGGTGTCGACGTTCTCGTAAGGCGTATCGTAGCCGACAATGGACTTGCATGGTCTGACGTTGGCGAACAAGTTGAAGGTTCTTCTCAAGGTCAAGTTCATCGAGGTGTGACCCTTACCGACAGGAGTGGCCAAAGGACCCTTCAAGGCGACCAAGTTCTTGTTGACGGAGTCGACGGCCTCCTGAGGCAAGGTGGTCTTACCATTGATCAAGAGAGGAGTGACGTCAACAGGCTCCCATTCGATAGGAACGTCGGCGGCAGCGTAAATCTCCTTCACGGCCTGCGAGATCTCAACGCCAATACCGTCACCCTCAATCAAGGTGACGGTGTATTTACCGTTGGCCTTCTTGGAGCCGGTGAACTGACCAGCGATGTAAGATCTGGTGAACTTAGGTACAACGGCCTTGGTGCTAGCTAATTGTCTGAACATTTTGTGTCGGGGTGGTGATGTTCGAAAAGAAGGTGGTGCAGAAGAAACCTGAAGACGGAGAGAGGATGGGGAACGGAGTCTGGGTGCTAAGGCAGAAAAAAAAAAGATTTTTAGCATCCAATCAGCGCGCGCGAAGCCTTTCGGAGCCGACGTGCTAGGTGGACCACGAGTAGCCCTGGTCCAGGCCGTTTAGATGATTGTGAGTATTTAGAGGAAAGTGTGGAGTTTAAATTTAAACGAGAATTCGTAGTTTTTTAGAATGGATTGTCATCAATTTCTCTTGCACGCATCGAAAAGCACGGTGCCGTTTATTTTGCATCCACCCCGCTTTAAACGATGCTCGGAAGAATGAATGATCTGAACAATGTCAGATCTTTGGGCACTTTCATTGTTCAAATACAATGAGAGGAAAATCAAGTTTATACACTTGTGTATGTTTTCTGGGCCATAAAAAATTGATAGTATTTGACAGCTAATATGCTCTCATAATACTCCCTCACAGTAATCAAAAGGACTGCGAGTGAGAAAGAAAATTGTTCTTAAGCAAAGGGTATGATCGAAACCACGTGCACAAACTTTAAAGCTCTTGCGAATGAAATTTTTCATAATTTCCATTATTCCGAAACTTTCATGGTCAGTCATTTGAATAGTCAATGGTCATTACCGCGTCGGAACTCAGCTAATTGAGTGGCCTGATAACTAATACATGGCAGAGAACTGCCGCAAAAATAAGTTGTCTCTGTTTTCACGACGGTTACAACATTTAGCAGGTCCTACTCGCTAACTCTTGGAGGGATGATTCTTCTTGTGCCTTGGATTTTGCTTGAGCTGTCTCCACCTGCTCTATGACGGGACTTCATCCAGAATAATCGATTAAAGCGTGTGTATTTATTTTGTACAAACTGTTTACATTTTTGCCCGTGCGAGTCACATCTTAATGACGGCTCTGACACAGTTACCGTCATGCATGTCCTCAAAGGCAGTATTGATCTTGTCCAACGAATGTCTGTGCGTGATGAACTCATCGACCTTCAACTTGCCGCCCATGTAGTCCTCAACCATACCTGGCAATTGAGATCTGCCTTTGATACCTCCAAAGGCAGAGCCCTTCCACACTCTACCAGTGACCAATTGGAAAGGTCTGGTGGAGATCTCCTTACCAGCAGCAGCGACACCAATGATGATGGACTGGCCCCAACCCTTGTGGCAGGCCTCCAAAGCTTGTCTCATGATCTCAACGATACCCGTGCAGTCGAAGGTGAAGTCACATCCTCCGTCAGTCATCTCAATCAACTTCTGCACAATGGTGGTGCCCTCTGGCAACTCCTTAGGGTTGACGAAGTCCGTGGCGCCGAACTTGTCGGCCCACTCCTTCTTGCTATTGTTGATGTCGACCACAATGATCTTCTTGGCCTTTCTGAGGGCCGCACCCTGGATAACAGACAAACCCACACAGCCAGCACCAAAGACAGCAACAGTATCGCCCTCTTGGACATTTGCAGTCACCGTGGCAGCACCGTAACCAGTGGTGACACCACAAGCCAACAAACAGACACTCTCAAGTGGAGCCTTTTCGTTGATAGCAACGACGGAGACATCGGCAACAACGGTGTATTGAGAAAAGGTGGAACAACCCATGAAGTGGAAGAGCTCCTTTCCGTTGCACTTGAATCTGGAGGTTCCGTCAGGCATGACTCCCTTACCCTGAGTTTCTCTCACGGAGCCACACAAGTTGGTTTTTCCAGACTTGCAAAATTTACACTCCTTGCATTCGGCAGTGTAGAGAGCAATCACGTGGTCGCCGACCTTCACGTTGGTTACGCCTTCACCGACAGACTCAACAATTCCACCACCCTCATGTCCCAAGATAGAGGGGAAGGCGCCCTCAGGGTCCACACCGGACAAAGTGTAAGCATCAGTGTGGCAGACACCAGTGTCTGTGATTTTGATTCTCACCTCGTGGGCTTTTGGTGGGTCCACGGTGATCTCCTCGATGGACAAAGGCTTACCAGCCTCCCAAGCAACGGCGGCTTTACATGTGATGGTCTGAAGTTAGTAAATTTTCAGACTGCATAGATGGATTAAGCAGATCAATTGCGATCCTTGAAGGGTGTGGGAGATGTATCTCGTGACCAGCAAGGTAGCTTTTATCTGCTTGAAGAGTATTGTGGTGGTTATGGATGACTAGTAGATACGACCGAGCCATTTTTCCTCAATTATCTGCTCTCAGCTCCGTAAATTTAGTAAGAAATGGACGGAAACATACTTTTCCGGCGGTAGACATGTCAATTGGTATTGATAGCTAATCAAATGAAGTTGTAGTGTCTGAATTGGCTGAAATATTCCGCGCTTTATACGGTCAGGCTTGGAGATAGCGAGGAATTATTTGCCCTTCCGGGACATTCTTTCCGCGGCCCCGCGCCTATTTTGGGACACACCTTGCGTTTCAGGCCAATCAATCCTAGACTATCGAATCACATAGTAGCAGGTTTTTAGATGCAGAATGTGCTAATATTAATTTCTTATATAAACATTGTACGTTATTTAACACCACGATATGCGTGAGCGTTTCTACTATATCTATAGTGGTATTGCCTAATAGTGCATCAGAGGTGAAAAAGGTTGAAATGTGAATTGAGTGCTGGTCCCTGGCAGCCACTCGTTTGTAAATTCTATTTAATTTGTCAAAAGAAACTCACAAAACAGCACCAAAGCCAAAAGTCAACTTGATGGCTCTCACGTAGTATTCTTCGAAGTTGCCTCTCACTTTGTCCTCGTCGCCAATAGGGATTCCTGACCACTTGACTACCATTGTTGTCTCGCCTGCACCTTGCTTCAATTGGATATCAAGTTCAGCAAAGTGGCCAGTTCTCCATGAATCTAGTCTCCACGCTTGGCGGATTCTCTCATTGTCCACCAATTCGAGGATCTTTCCTGAAATCGACCCACCGAACAACAGAAACTCAGAGCCCTCCTTGTCTTGAATTTGAGCATTCGATCTCGACCAAGCGGAAACTCTCTCAGGGTCCAAGAGCGTAATGTATAACTGCTCGGCTGTAGTGTTGAATGTGGGCTCCAAGTGCAAAGTAGAGGTGTTGTATCTGGGAACATCTGAGTTTGAGGTTTCAGAGGAGGTGGTCTTCACCGCCAGCACCAGAGCAGACTTCTTGGCTTGTTCCTTGGCTTCAGCTTCCTTCACTTGCGACGCTGACTGATTCTCTTTGGTAAATTTCGAGTTGACCTTGTCGCTCTCGTGCTGAATGTCAGACCCATGCTCCCTGATCAAATCCTTACCGAATTTCATCAAAACAGACTTGATCTGTGGAACCAACTCTTTCTTGATAACAAGTCTCATCTTCTCAGAGTCGGTGTCCTCGTTATATATGCTGATATCAAATTGAAGTTCATCCTCCTCCGTGTCGTAAGCTAATTCTGGAATGGTGATACTACCTTTGAACTCCTTGTCCTGGGCTGAAACCCCTTCGATGTTGAGAACGATTCTGAGATCGAAAATGGTAATCACCTTTCCCTTTCTTTGACACACCTCCACATCTCCTTCGAGAGAAGAGATTGCTTTTACCTGCACGTTCTTCGTGGCATCGTTCTCAACAGACAAGCCAACCAAGTTCTTATTGAAATACTCCTTTGACCAGTCGATACAGTTTTTGTCGACCCAGTGCCAGTTGTTAGGATTGTTCACGACCATATTTTGTTGAATTAATTTTAGTTTAGGAACTTGGTCACGTTTTTGCTATCAAGATAAGTGCAAGTTGCAACGAGACCCAGAGGCAGACACGCGGTATTATAAGTTCTCGCGACAAGTTTCTAGAAAAATCCATTGCACAAGTCGCTCCACTATGGTACAATTAAGCACCAATACAGTGGTGAATTGACCCTCAAAATAAAATTTTGATTATTCTGAAAATGAAATCACTATAAATCGAAATATCTCTTTTTTGCTCTTCATATTATGAGTTCTCTATTCAGGCATCCACTTCCATTGCGTCCGAACGACCAAAATCAATCACCGTCTCCTCCACATCGACAATCTCACGTATGCTCTTTCTCAACACAGCTGTAGTACCACGGGCAAACTTGTAGGATCTTTCCTTGGCAGCTCTCACGTTGGGCGTCAAGTAGTTTCTGAGTAACTCGGCGTCCTTTCCCACTTCCAACACGCAAACGTCGACGTTCGATCCAGAACCCAAGTCGTTCCAAATACCTGCCTCGATGGCGTCGGCACACAACTTCACTGCCTCGTCCCTGGTCATGTCTGGTTTCCAGTGCGACTCCAAGATGGCCATAGCAGCCAAAGATCCCGAGCCCAAAGACTGGTACTCGCCAATATCCGTAGACCCATGTGCTTGAACAGACATCAAGTGAGCGCCGGTTGGGTCCACACCGGCACAAATCAAATAGGCGCCCAAGTGGCCCTGGTATTTGAACAAGTGCTGCTTCAACATCGTCAACGCAGTGATCACACGAGGTTGGCGGGACTGCCACATGGAATGCAACTCGAGATTCAGCGCAATCAACTGTGTTACCATCTCTGTGTCTGCAGCAGTGCCGGCACCGGCACACCAGATCTTAGGGGCTAATCTATGCAACTTCTCACAGTTCTTGTCGGCGACAATGGCGCCGGCGGTGGCTCTTGTGTCAGCGGCAATAACCACGCCGCCTTTAAACATACATCCCACGATTGTCGTACCTGTGGAGGTTGCTTTCGGCTGTGAGTAGCCCCTGGTGGATAAATACAGGTTTCTCTGGTAGTTATCGAAGGAAAGGCCGGGCATGTTTTTGTATTTTCTTGGGTTTCTTCGCCGAGTTCTTGTATTGGCTAATGAGAGTAAGGCGTGGAAGTAAAGGGTCGATGGAGTCAGCAACTGCTCAATCTCTCGGTCTGATTATATGACAATCTCGTTTCTTGGAAATTCTTAAAAAAATCGTCTCGATTTTCGGGGCTTCAAAGGTATAGCTGAGCGATTTGTAACACGGGAAGAACGAAATCAAGCTAGTGGCGTTGGATTAATGGCCCTCAGAACATGCTGGATTTCGCACCGGAGACTGGGGCCCTACACTACCGCGGGCCCACACGCACTAACCAACTAGCTACAGAACACGACAAGAAAGCGCGACTCCATGCTAAACTTAGAGGCTTACAAGACACAGGTTTCGTTCAAAATACTGGACCAATTGTTCCATGTAAAGAGATGGAGAGTTTCAAATTCATCACTCCTGCTCGGGTCCGAGTATCGCTAATACCTGTGGGCGGAATCAAGCCCCACGACTTCCGCCGCTATGCAGAAACTGTGCGGTCCGTCACTGATATCAGGCTACTAGACGTTTCGCCAATTCCAGAATGCCGCCATTTCAACCCACAAGAGTTCTCACAGGGCAGAGTATTTTATAGTCTGTCTGTGGAGCTACCCAATGACGATACGGCCTTTCTTGACGATTTTGAGCCTTTCAGGAAGACCTTCGTTGTCATAGGGATCGGCATACATCCGGCTTCCACTCAAGATCTGGTAAACAGTCTAGAATCTTTAAAGACAGAATACCCGGCAGCCATATCGCACAATCTTATTCATTTCCAATCCCCTGCTGAAATTAGTGATCAGCATGAAATTTTCCATATCAGCAAAGAAGCTGAAAAGGTAATCACTAGCATCGAAACCGTGCTTTGCGACGTCACAAGGAACTTCTTGAAATCATTAGATGCGTATGCATCTTCTTACGAAAGCATCACCCTTCGTTCGCCCGTATCTCTCACCGACAGTAGTGTCTTGACGCGTGCAATCAACCAAGCTCAGAAGAGAGTCAGCTCTGGACTGTCGTTCAAAGCACAGTTCCCCAGCGGCCAGAACGTGACCCCCTCGACCAAAGACCTGAAGTTCAAATCGCTGCAGAAGCAGACGGGCCGCCAGGCCAAGCTCATGGGAAATTTCTTTCTTTTGGCTGGACGTTCACAAGACGCGCTTCAATATTTCACGGACGCAGCCATCAACGCAAAAAAGACAGATGATCATCTTTGGCTCGCAAGTGCTTTAGAGGGCATATCTGTCTCTGCGACAATTCTCCTGTGCTTGGGTCTTCCTCATACTATACAAAATCCGATGTTCACGTCTGTTCTTCATTTATCAAAATCGAAAAACTTGACTGTGATGAAAGGTTCCAGCAAGATCTCCATGGAGTCTGTTGCGTCTAGGCAAAGTGCTCTGGCGGCCACTCCCAGAAACTCCACTAGCAGTTCTTTGAGCTCCAGCACACAACAAGCTAGCCCGAGCACGGATACATCTCAGGTGTCAATATTTGAATTCCTTCTTCTTCTCGCGCTGAGGAGCTCGCACTATTACAAGCTCAGTACATTTGAAGCTGATGACTGTGTTCCGGATATAATTTTCGTCGAGTCTCTTTTAAGAAATGTAAAACTCTTGGTCGCCATTTATTTGGCAAGGACGAGCGATAAGGCTGCAATTTTCGAGCCGTTGGTTGGCTTCGAGCCAGCAAAATCTCTGAGAGGTACTAATGACTTTCAAATTCTGCAAAAGAACATAATTGAAGAAGTTGATCAGATATTCACCTTGCAGTTGAGCAAACTAGACATGGCTGAACAATGTCGAATCTACTGTGCATTGGCATCGATTTACAGTGACTTGAAACTCCATCGAAAACATGGTTTTGTGCTTCGTATTCTCTTGCAGACATTACTCCCAAAAGCCTCTGCTTTAGAGCAGCATTCCGCATTAAGTCGTTTGGGCTCTTCGAATTCCATCAAAAGAATCATAGAGCACGTTTTTCATATTTATCGCATCGATGAAAAGACTGAGAAGCTGAAATCTCTGGCCTCAAGACATTATTCCGATTGGATAGTACTACAGCTCCTGCTCATCAAAGTGTGTCTCCGAATTGCTGAGGCATTCCGAGACTATAAAACATTGTTGGAGCTATGCGTTCTCACTTTGAAAAGATTTACTCATTGCCTTCCTGTGGAAGACCAGATCAAATTGAAAGACAAGCTTTCTTGGTTGAGGCTCATCGCCAAAAACGAGGAAATGGATCTTCAAGCTTCTCACCCAGACCCATTCCTCGTTCGTGACGTCAAACTTATTGTTCTGCCTAGAGCGACAACTCTCGTCCCAATGGAAGCGGATGACAAGAATTCAAAGGTGCGGGCTGAGGTGCAATACAACTCTGGCTTTTTCGACCCCTACAATACCAACACTAAGAAGGTAAACATGGATAAAATTTTGTGTCAGAATGAAGTATACCAGTTAAAAGTTACTTTGCAGAACCCATTTTTCTACAATCTCGAGATTCAATCAATGCGTATTGTTGCCCTGGACGAATTCAACCTCGAGACTGATACCTCTTCAATTAAGGCTGCTTCCATTTCTCTGTTTTCTCAGGGGCAGAGAAATTCTACAAATGAATGGAAAAGTGGCACAAGAACAAAGAACTGCCCTAATAATTTTAGGCAAATCAATGGTGATGAAGGATTTATAATTCCGCCGAATTCCGCCGCGAACGTGATTATAGGATTCAAAGCTCTTGAAGCTGGTATCTTACGAATTCAAGGGTTCGATATCGATTTTGGGCGTGCCAACTCCCAATTTTTCTATATTGTTGATCAGGAGGACTTTTTTGGCTCGGAGAAATTGGCGTATGATCGGATCAATACAGCAGATGAACATAGTCCAGATCGTGAAGACCTAATTCTGGGTTTGCTGGTGAGCAACTTTGGAGATAGGGCGACTCGTAAGGAAGTATCTCTCACGGTCATCTCCTCTCAGCCCACTTTGAGTGTCGTGAACAGCCCTAAGATGAACGACTGGTCTATGCTTCTTGAGGGTGAGATCCAATCATGTTCATTAAAGCTAAAGAATTCTTCAAGCGATGAAGCTAACTATTTATCAATTTCACCTTGGGACTCCACCATTGACTCGCTTAACTCGAAGTTGAATCTGGACTCTCATCAGAAAGTTCTTAATGCAGCAGAAGTATATGAGCTCGAATTGCTTTTGTTGGAGAAAAAGGCTTTGTGTGTGACCAATAAGTCAGAGATTGTCTCCAAGTACAAAGTAATCCCACCCGGGGGAGAGGTGAATATTGACTTTAATATGATCGGGAAGAGGGGAATGGCAGAGCTGAAGTTGATCCTCGAATACGGAAAGAAACTGTCTGAAACACAAGAGGAGTGTTTTTTGAAAAAGCTCGTCGTTCCTTTCCAAGTGTCTGTGCATCGGTCATTGGAAGTATTTGCAAACGATATCATTCCCTTGTTTGCATCCACTTGCCAACTTCTCACAGAGAAGAATATCCAATCCAATGGCGTATCAGACCGAAAAGCATTGAGTGACTTACATGAATTCATCTCAAACATTAACTCATCCTTCACGGAAAGCGTTTCTAGCTATTGTTTAATGATTTTAGATGTTAAGAACTCCTCGAAAGGTAGTTTGGTTGCCACTATTAAGAGTGAGACTAGGTCAGGAACCTTTCAAGTTGAGGAACGCATATTTCCTAACAATTCGACACGAATGTTTATTCCAATTAAAAGACTCGATAGTCTTCTGGATCCTTTCAAGAGTATCCCATCATTGCGGAATAAGCAATTCGTCAAAAATTACAACTTAAGCAATGAAGACGAACGTCAAGTTAGAAAATCTTTCTGGGTAAAGGAGGAATTACTCAAGAGTTTGAACGGGATGTGGGTCTCTGACGACGAGTTTGGTCAAAGATATGGAGAAATTGATCTTCGGTCGCTCAGATTAAATGCTGAGATGACGGATTCCCTTGTTTATGATTCTCTTCTGATCGATCACAATATCTTTTCGGAAGAAGAACCCAACTTGGAGGTAAAAACAAAAGACAATAAGTTTCATTTGAAAAGAGAGACCTTCTACGTTTTGAAAACTCGAATTACCAATCACACCACACGTTCTATTCCCGGAATAATAAGACACATTCCTTGTCCATTGAATGCCCCCAACAAGCAAGATCTATTCATTGACCAAAAGATTCTCTACAACGGTGTTTTGCAGATACATGTAGGCGAAGATACGATCGGTCCCGGGGATATCTACGAGAGGGAGCTCGGCTTTATGATTATGGAGAAAGGACAGTATGAATGGGGGTGCATATTCGATTGTTCGGATGAAGGAGGGAAGAGAATTATAGGTAGAGAACCTGCTTACATAGTGGCATCATAAACAAAAGAAGCCCAAGGCCATATTTTTGAATTAAACTATATACAATGTGCTGTAGCTATCCTTCGCAAGCCTACTTTCTGTCCAACTTGAAAGGCAAGGGCTTCGCTCCCTCTGCCTCCAACTGCGCAATATACTTCTGTCTCTTTATATCATTGTAGCGCTTCTCTTGAAAATATTTGAACCATGACGCAACACAATTATTTTGGAACTCAAGACGTTCGCCCCCACAGCTTGATTCGACTTGCTCGTTTTTTTTGGGGTCTAATGAGTTTTCAATCTTGTTCTTCTCGAGGCAGTCGAAGAATTTATCACGTGAGTCCCAGCAGACTTTTCTTTTGGTTTTATTTGGTGGATCAACCACGGCTTCCTCCTTTGAAAAGAACCCCATTGCTTAATTAAAAAGTATGATTCGTGCTCCTCCCACGTCTGCTTTGACTACTGGGGCACGGGTGTAATGTGCAGTAGTCCAAAACATCAAGTGACTCTGGTGTCCTTCCCAAAAGGACAATTTTTTTTTTCCATTGGATTACCAAGGTGATCGGAAAGCCTTGATAATTGAATCCCGTACACTTCCCAAACATTTCAAAAACTGGGCATATTGTCAAATATTCAGCAAACAAATTTCTTAAATTATCTCGAGCCGCGTCTTTCCTCCCTATATGCAAATACATTTGGTTTGTTTCAAATTTTCAAAGTGATCCATTTAAGCCCTTAAAAATCGAAGTTTGATCGAAATTGAAAAACTTTGGATTCTGTCATTCCAATGAAGGTATTAAAGACGAAGACGTGATTGGAAAGCGATCCCTCCGTTGGGTAGTCGCCAAGTATCGTTTTGTCTGAGTTGTCAAAGCCTTCGCGGGCTTATCGTTGCCCGGTTGAAAGTCGTGGGTTCAACCCTGCGGGCAAATTGGTGGTCAGTTTGCTCATCGTACAAAATAATGTACAACACCACAAAGGCAGGTTTTCACCTTCCAAGCAACTGGTTTATTTTAAATTTTCAGCTGTATAGGTTTCCTTTAATAAATCCATCTACAAAAAAAATGAGAAATATAACTTTAACAGGAAGTCGAGGTCAGGTCGGAATCATGGTAGATGGTTCATTAGACCTCACGTTGGGTTAGAGGTTTTATGTATCGCTGTACAGTTTCTGGGCGGAGAAAGAAACTCTTGAGCTCTTCTTCAATCAATGTCTCTGTCAAAAAAAAAAAAAAAAAAACTCTAATACAAGTTATTGGTTGTTCAAAAAGCTTGAAATCATCCCCCTTTGTGATTATTTTCGTGACCGAGACCGAAAGTGCAAAATCGCCTTGCCGGGACTTGACTCACATGGGCCGCAGGAGCGAGTAACGGTTCAAAACTTTAAATAGACATCGCGGTGCTGTCTAATAATTCTTCTACAATTTTCGCAGAAAAGATGTCTGCACCAATTCATAGAGATGATATAATTGACATTCGTGAGGATGAAACCGATGGGCTTCACCCAGTGTTCACGGTCAAATACAGACGAGACTCGATCAGCACTGTCGACTCTGTACCTGGTGCAGAGATCGAAAGATTACCTATCATAAAGGTATTAGGTACCGGTGGAACCATCGCAGCGAAAGGTTCCCTGGCAATCTCTAAACCAGGCTACGTTGTCGATTTGACGATTGAGGACTTGATTGCATCAGTCCCTGACTTATCTCATACATGCGAGTTGGCATTCGAACAAGTCTTCAACATCGATTCGAAGGAGATTACAACAAGGGAACTTTTGTATCTCAGGACCAAAGTCCAGGAAGGTCTACAAGACTTTGATGGTGTTGTTATTACTCATGGGACAGATACATTTGAAGAAACAGCCTTTTTCTTAGACTCCACTTTGGACTTCATGAATAAACCTGTGGTAATGTGTGGGTCGATGAGACCCCTGACATCTGTTTCTGCTGATGGACCCTCCAACTTTTACCAGGCGTGCGTCGTTGCATCCGACAAACAGAGCCGCGGTAGAGGAGTTTTGGCTACCCTCAATGACAAGATTGGCTCTGGATATTATATCAGTAAAACTGATGCAAACTCGTTGGATACTTTCAAGTCTTTGGGCCACGGATACTTGGGAAACTTTGTTGCAGGTGAAGCCCATTACTACTTCCCAGCACTGAAACCGAGCGGAATCAGGACTTTTCAACTTCCATTGCTCTTCAATGGATCACTTCCAGAGGTGGTCGTTTTCTACGCACATCAAAGCTTTAACAACGACTTGATTAGGTTGGCAGTTGAACACATGCAAATCAAAGGTATTGTCATGGCAACTATGGGTGCGGGATCTTTGGCTGATCTGACAAATAAGGTTCTTTGTGAGATTTCCATGAAGCATCATCTCCCAGTGATATACTCTAAAAGATCAACAGATGGTATGATCCCAACTGGCGGCCTTCCACAGAGCGAAAATACCTATCTTGTGGCCAGTGGCTACTTGAATCCAGCTAAGGCAAGAATATGGCTTCAATTGTGCATCTTCGAGCAGATGGACATAAAGCAAATCAGAAGTGTGTTTGCTGGAGTATACGGAGGTTGAGAACTTTTTAATAGATTTTTTTACTTGTATATTAAAGTGGAAATAACTAGGTTGATCAAAACAGTCAATGCTGGGATAACCAGGATCAACAAAACAAAAAGTTTGAGACGGTAGATGAAAGATATTCGAAACCCTAATGAGACAGAATGGAAGCACATAATTTTCTTCTTTCCGTCCCACACGACCTGTACGAATGTCAAAACCACACTCACTTGAGTTCATTGCTTATTCGTAAGCCTTGTCAATCTGAGTCTTGTAAGTCTCCAAGATCTTTCTTCTTTGCAACTTCTGCGCAGAGGTGACAAAACCGTTCTGTGGAGTCCACTCCCCGTCAATCAAGACGACATTTTGAATGAGCTCAATGCCTCTCAAGCCCTGTGATTTGGCGGTGTTCAACAAGGACTTGTGGACAGCCGAGACAACCTTCTTCTCTGTGTAGAAGTCGCTGAGCTCTTTGGAGCTCAAAGTGTCTGCATCGACAAGCTTGTTGTCTTTGAGGAGATTCTTCAAGTGCTGCTCATTAGGCAAAATGATAGCGACTGGCTTGACTTTGTGCTGGTCAGCGTATACACAAATGTTTGCAACCAAAGAATCCGATCCGTAGGTTGCCTCCAACTTTTCCAACGCAATGTACTCTCCATTTGCAGTCTTTACCAAATTCTTCTTACGGTCAATGATTTGCAAAGCACCAGACAGGGTCCACTGGCCAATATCACCAGTTCTGAACCAGCCATCATCAGTATAGGCCTCCTTAGTCTCATTCTCATTCTTGAAGTACAGGGAAGTAATGGGGCCTCCGCTTAGAAGAATTTCGCCCTGGTTGTTCTTCGCAAGGTACCCAGCATCTGGTACGTCGATTAATTTACAAGTCACACTACCGACCAAGGTCCCCGCAACACCATACTCAAACCTGTTCATCTCAATAAGCGTGGCATTGGCGCATGTTTCGGTCAAACCATAACCAATCAAACATGGCGCAATCAACGTGGAAATAAACACTTGTGTGTCTTTCGAGAGAGCAGATCCACCGTTCATGACGAAACGCAACTCACCACCTGTGGCAGCTTTCACTTTCTTGAAGATGACGTCGAAAATAGACCCACCAGGGATGTTGTATTGCGACATCGTGGACTTAAGCTTGAAAGCTGTCCAGAAGATCTTTTGAACCACCGAAGGCAACTGCTTAATCTTGGCGAGAACGCCCTTTCTAACAGATTCCCAGACAGCAGCAACACCCACCATGATGTTTGGCTTGAACTCGACCAAGTCCGAGTTACAGTTCTTACAGGATGCATCTGTCAAGGTTTTAACGTTGGCATATCCAAGACATCCACCCCACCACAAGCACGTGAGCTCGAAAACCATCTCAAAGATGTGAGCTAAAGGCAAGAATGCGATGACACGGTCAGATGGCTTGACGATATCTCTCCCAACATTAGTCGATGGTCCAGCAATGGCTGCCACGATGTTTTTGTGAGTGATAACCACACCCTTAGGGTCACCAGTGGAACCAGAAGTGTACATGATGCAGCAAATGTCGGAAGGCTTTGCCTTGCCCTGCAAAGGCTTGTCGGCATCTTCTTTACCGAGAGCAATCACCTCATTGAAAGAGTAGAGTTTGATATCTGGACGGACCTCTGCGATCTTCTTCTTAGCGTCTACGGCATCCTGATAGAATTTACCTCCCACCCTCTTGTCGTTGGAGTCGATGTCGTCAGCGTGGATGATGTATCTGACGTGCTCAGCCTTCTGCAATGGGCCAACCAAAGAACACAAAAGCGTGTTGTCGGTAAATATGGCGTTGGACTCGGTCAGAACCAACGAGTGCGTCAATCCCAGTTCTCCCAAAGTGTCATAAGCAGTAACAATCGAAATGTTCTGGAACGTCGAGGCCAAGAAGGTCTTCATCCATTTGTGAGAAGTGGCAGCATAAATGTGCAACTTGTCCTTCTGGTTGGGCTTCAAGCCAATCTTGGTAAGACCATGGGAGTATTGCTTAACTTGAGCGGAGAGCTCGTTGAAAGATTGGTATGTGTACTTAGAGTACTCGTAGAAGACCCACTCTTTGTCCACTTCCTTCTCCTCTCCGTCGACGACCTTCTTTACCTTCTTCGTCTCCTTGTGAATCTCCACCAAGTCTCTCCAGCCCATGACTTTCCTTTCCTTGTTCCTGTTAACACATTCCTCGAAGAATTCGGGCAAGGTGGTGGCAGAGGAGTCAGTGGGTCTGTCCAAAGACCCGTCTTTTTGGGCGGCTCTTCTTCTGGGAGCAGTTTCGCCCTTTTTAGCTTCACCGACTATGACAGTCAATTGAGGAGCCATTGTTGTTTGTGGTTGTTGACAATCGCAAATGAAAAATAGTATTAAGGCGAAAGTCAGGGGCGGCGAGGATGTTCTTTTTTCTAATGCTCGGGCGCTATGCGGTATCGAGGTTTTTACGGTGCGGAGACCACCGCACGGCAATTGCTGTTTTGGGCCAAGGTAGGTGGGGCTGGGGGAGACACAGAGGCAGGTGCTACATTACACATGTTAGCTGATATTATAAAATGAGAGTAGAGCTAGAGAGTGCCAAAATACGAATAACTTTCTAAATCAATGAACAAAGCAAATTTATCTGTTTGAAACGAAGCAAGGAAGGAAAAGAAAAAACAAGAAAGGGCGACTGCGAGGCTCACGGTCTGAGATCTCGTTCCAGCCGTGTGCAACACTGTGAGCTTCTCTGAGCGCTGAGTGTACATGGGATAGGCAGGACTAAAGCCTTGTTTTGTCACAAATGCAGCGTGTGAATTATCGTCGCGCATGTTGGTATCAAATGCTTTTTTATGTGATTATGAAAAAACTCATGACGCGATCTCAAAAAACGAGGCACCTGCTTAAATACACGTGCGCACCTGAGCTTTGTTTGGTTTTTAGATTCGATTTTGTTGGGTTGCACGTGACGTACTGCGGAAAAAAAAGGCAGGCTATAGCGCAGCCCAATATGGAATTATTTCGCTAAGGCTTCTTCGTAGTTCATCCACGGATGCCGCGGGACGTTCCAAATGAGCTGGTACATGGAATACGGTCTGGAGTGGGGCTTTCTTTCTCCCGTTGTTGAGAAAGAAGTCATGCGAATCCATGAATCGATTGATAGCCTTTTCCTCGACGCACACCGAGTATTTGCCCTACCGGGAGATATACTTGTGTGTATAGTTATTATCCAACTTTGACTTCTCACCACAAAGTCTCAAATAACAAAAAAAAAATTGTACACACACAGCTTTTCACATTCTGGGGCCACACGTTTTGTACATAACGAACAGTAGAGGAGTGTCGATTCGAAGGAATCTGCACATAAGACTTGGGCTATCTGCAAGCCCGCGACCCCACACAGATCAGATAGTAAGACCACGGGAGAGCATCCCTAGACCATAAAGCAACCAGGTGTACTCTCTTCATATAATTTGGATTATTTTCTTTGACGATAGCAAGAGAGGATTTACTCTGAAGAGATACAAATTCTTTTTCGCATGCCTTTTTTCATAGCTTTGACAGCGAAAGCAGCTCTAATGCTTGGCGCCACCGTAGGTTTGGCTGCAGCCTTAATTTCAAATGATAGATTTATTGAAGCGACAGCGGAAGCTTTTCAAAATGGAGCCAACTTCTTAAGTAACCACGTGAAAAATAGAAGAAACCGAGCAGCTAAAACCCCTGTCTCAACAGACGGGTATGTCACCCACACAGAGCGGGAAATGGCAAGTGGAGCAACAACGCCCAGTTGCTCAGATGATGAGATGGAGGAAGATCGTAACGACTTTGGTCATTGGCCGGATGAGGAAACCGAGCCAGGCATAAAAATCTCGGGATTCGAAAGGCAATCACGGGATGAACTAAGTATTCACAGCTTGGACTAAGGCGACGTGGGTAAAGAATAGGAGGTACGTGACGGTGAAGGAAGGGATTAAAATGACAATATCATTTTTACAAGAAAGGTCATTTATCCTCAAAGCGAGGAGAATCCTCATGAAGAAAACAACCGCATCCTCACCCAGGGATAGATGCGACCACATTGCTATATAGAGTGTGCTTAACTTCCCCGTCGAAAAGTTTCTCAGCTTACAAGAGGACTAAGCATAGCCGCAAACCAGAAATTTGAGACGAAATTTTGGATAGGAGAGAAGTTTATACCACCCGCTAGATTGTGTTTCACCCCTTGTTATTGATCAGCTTCAATTCTCTTTGGGTGTGACGGATACCTAGTCTAATTTTGATTGTGCCTGCACACGAACATTATTTCTTGCCGACTTTTCTTCCGATTGCAAATTCTCAAAGTCGAAAAACACCATCATTTTGATTTTCAGCTTGCTTTGAGATGAAATATAATAATTTGACTTAGCTAAGATATCCAGGAAGTCCTTTCGGCTTTCAATCGGGATTATATTTCAATTATGATTATCTTTGAGTGGGCACCTTCGGAGTAATAGAAGTGACACCCCGCTTTAGCTTTCCGGAAGAAGCTTCGCTGCGCGATTCTCACCCCACATTGCTCTGTATAAATGGCACCTGGTGAAGCCTTGAGATATTCATCTTACCCCATTGTTTCTTCAAAACTTCCCCCTTCTCTTTCCAAAATCAATATTTTCAGATATGAGTAAAAACCCATCCTTGGTCTTGAACAAAGTAGACGATATCTCTTTCGAGGACTACGAGGTGCCAAAAATCACACACCCAAATGATGTATTGGTGCAGGTGAAGAAGACAGGCATTTGCGGTTCCGACATCCACTACTATGCACATGGGAAAATCGGAGACTTCGTCTTGACGAAACCAATGGTTTTGGGCCACGAATCCTCGGGAGTTGTCGCCGAGGTCGGTGATGGCGTGACCCATTTAAAAGTCGGTGACAAGGTTGCTATCGAGCCCGGTGTGCCATCTCGGTTGAGTGACGAGTACAAGAGTGGCCACTACAACTTGTGCCCTCACATGTGTTTTGCTGCTACGCCCAACTCTAAAGAGGGCGAGCCAAACCCTCCAGGTACATTGTGCAAATACTTCAAGTCGCCAGCTGACTTTTTGGTTAAATTGCCTGACCACGTGTCGCTTGAATTGGGAGCAATGGTTGAACCATTGACCGTGGGAGTGCACGCCTCTCGCTTGGGAAAAGTCCAATTTGGTGACAACGTTGTTGTGTTTGGTGCTGGCCCAGTTGGAATTCTTGCAGCCGCGGTTGCAAGAAAGTTTGGCGCGGCTTCTGTGACTATTGTGGACATTTTCGACAACAAATTGCAGTTAGCTAAGGACATCGGAGCTGCGACTCATGTCTTTAATTCAAAGACATCCGGAACTTTGTCGGAGAACTTGCCTGCGGGTGCCAGGCCAAACGTCGTGTTGGAGTGTACTGGCGCTGAAGTGTGTATTCAGCAAGGTGTTTTGGCCTTGAACGCCGGTGGCCGTTTTGTGCAAGTGGGAAATGCCGGATCCTACGTTAAGTTCCCAATCACTGAGTTTGCAACAAAGGAGTTGACGCTTTTCGGATCTTTCCGTTACGGATACAACGATTACAAAACATCCGTGGACATCTTGGATGAGAACTACAAGAATGGTAAGGAGAATGCGTTGATCGACTTCGAGGCTTTGATCACGCATCGTTTCTCTTTCAAAGATGCCATAAAGGCTTACGACACGGTCCGTGCTGGTGATGGCGCTGTCAAGTGTATTATTGATGGACCCGAGTAAATGCTCACTCTGCTCTCATATTCTTCAATTTAAGTCATGAAGCTCATAGTTAACGTACATACTAATTATGACGGAGTGCGCCGTTTCTCATACTCACGAGATCATTGGCGAGTTCTCTTTCCTCCCGAGTTTTCTCTGCCTCACTATCAAGCACAATCCCGTATTTAGCCAATGAGCCCGGTGAATCAATCCCCGGGTAAAACGTGGTCGGGTTCAGGTCATGTACGTATGTGCCTGGTGAAAATTGTACAAGAAATGAAGACGAGTTAGCCGTTGGTAGAGAGTTGGAGCTCGGCCCTGTTCGTTGTTGAACCCCGTTTTTACCGGGAGCATCCATTGTTGACATGCCATTCTGAACACCTGGCCGTGACTTTTTGTTTTGGTTTCCCTTCTGGAATCCCCGTGTCGATTCCGTCAAGAGATTTGTTTTGTACTTGATGTACTTCAATATTTTGAGATACTTCAAGTCCTCGTCCAAGTTCTCATCATCCCAGTCAATCTCGTTTAACCCGTCATCCTCCATATCCGTTTCGAGGTTGCTGTCGTTTAATATATCATCTTTCATTTCATCGTTGATCATTCTTTCAAAAAGTACGAATTCTTCCATCTGCTTCAGATTCAGGGACTTGTTTGTATGAGGCTGATAGTTGATAAAAATCTTCGTGAAAAGTGAGATGCTATCGCTTAAAATCTGTAGAGTGTCGCCACTCATACTGCCACCTCGTTTGGCGATTTTCAAATTGCAAATGAGAAGATATAACATCTGGAGCACGATAACCTTCTTGAAATTAATCATTGTCAATGATAAGCCGTTCAAGATAGGGTTGAAGGGAGAACTTGGTATAACTTTACTAGGGAACCGGGCCTTAGAGCCAGACGTCTTCTTTTTCCTTCTTGCTGAGAAATCGTTAACGACGAAGCCATCTTCATAGAGATCAAACCCAGAGGGAAAAGGGTCGTAAAAAATCTTCCTGTTTTCATTAAAAGAAGGTGTTTCAAATCCATCTGCATGCGCATGTCCGACATGCTGAAATATGATCAAGAAGAAAGTGAGGACTTCTCTGGATATGTTGGCTATCTTCAAGTAGTAGGCTGAAGTGAGCTCTCTCTCGATCACAAAATTTAAGTAGTTCATCGACCTTATCAAAAGGTAATGAAAATGAAGCTGCATTTTGATCAAATGAGTAGCAGAGGCAACATCGGGCAAGCCAGTGTCAAAGTAGTGGTGTAAACCTTCTTGTGAAATGCCAAACTTTTGATATACGTTGCCCCCATCAAACGAGATCCTGTAATAGAGAGAAGTATCTTGAGGACTCGAAGCCAGCGAGGAGCCAATGAGTTTCTCCAAAGGGCGTGCACTGAACCGCTTTTCCTGGAGCGCATATCTCCAATTGGAGAGGTTTTTGTCGATCGACAAGAATTGGCTGTAGTTATAGTTTAGGTTTCCGTCATTTCCATCGCCATCATCGTCGTTCAAGATCCAGTCGAGGTGGCTCGCATGCCCCTTTTTGGATGATGGTGGATGATGCAGAGCTTCAGTACCTTGACGATCCTGCTTTAAATACTCATAATAATTTGGAGAGAAAGAGGACGGAATCACAATGTTCATTAAGTTCAAAAACTCAATACTTGGGGCTAGAAGTGTTTTGAACAAACTGTCCAACTTGTCATCAGAATCAGGTGTGATCAACAGACTAAGCTTTTCCGGGGTGAGTTTGAAATACCTGTCAATAGTCACAGGATTGATGACCGTAGTGTTGATCGTGGGTTTAAACCCGAACTTTAAATTGAAGCATTTAAGCAACACTTTGAAAGCCCAGAATACTTTCACTCGATCGCGTCTTTGAGTAATAGTGAGACTCAAATCACTGAAGAACAAGTTATCGCAATTGAGATTCACACCCAAAATCCCAATAAAGGCATTAATAAGCGACAACAAAACCAAAGCCTTCTCCTTGTTGTTCGTGATGAGTGAGTAGTGGAAGAATATTAAATAGGTGTGTAATTGGTTCACGGACACATGAAACACATTCAAGTAGGGAAGGAAATCGTATAGCGAGCTAACCAAAATCTTGTTCTCCATTCTCCCAAGGAGGAACGAATAGCTGGGCGATTTGTGGTTAAGTAATAAATTAAGGTTGAGTGATGGATCATTCATCAGAATCATGGCGTAGACCTGGATGACAAGGACAAGGTACTCATTGACAACCTGGTAGTCGTTCGAAGATAAGTTGAAACCATTGATCGTAGCATCGTCATAGGTGAACATGAACGGGTACATGGTGTGGAATGCGTCGTACCTCTGCATGAACAAGTCATACTCAAAGATGGGGATGAACGTGTTGTAATTGAGAAAGAACTGGACAATCTGCTGGTCTAGCTCTTTCTTCGAGCTGAATAGCTTTTTGAAGTTGCTTACGAGCTTGATGAACAAGTCGTAGACATCTGTCGGAAGCTCTTCACTGTCCATGCCAAAATCCCTAAGCAGACCCTTCATTGTCAACGGGTTGTAAAT
>JAJMCI010000073.1:0-58071 GCA_030565705.1 Metschnikowia baotianmanensis
CATATCCAGATCTATGCGTACGGTTTTGCCATCATCGACAAGACCGTGGACCTCTGTGACATCGGGTGGAAACAGTTCTGTCCCATATATCCAGGTAGTATGCAGATCGAGTCCATCGAGTACATTGACGAGCTGTATGTGAAACAAATCCCTGGAATAGCATTTACTGTGCCGGACATCGATGCCGTGGTCAAGGTGCAGATCTTTAATCGGGAAACCCGCGAGCTTTTATCGTGTCTCCAGTCGTCTTTTTCTAATGGAAATACTGTATCTCAAACAGGCATAAAATGGGCCACTGCATGCATTGCGGGCCTTGGATTGTTAATAGCCGCTGTGCTTTCGACATTCGGCAACTCTAATGCCGCATCCCATATCGCCACCAATGCAGTGTCGTTGTTCTTATATTTCCAGTCTGTGGTGGTAGTTTCCATGCAAAGTGTGGAAAGAGTACCTCCCATTGCGTCTGCATGGGCAGAAAACCTCGCATGGTCCATGGGCTTGATCCGCGTGGAGTTCATGCAGAAGATTTTCCGCTGGTACGTGCAAAGTACTGGCGGGACTCCTACATTGTACTTTCTTAGCACTGCGCAGCAGATCTTGGTGCAGAGATCGCAGCAGTACTTTCCAAAGGTAAAGGAGGCGACGAATCGCATGGGAATGGCGGGTTTGGCCTCGGGAGTGGCGGAAATGGCGCGAAAAGTGAAGAATATCTCGAATGCCTCGAATATCTCCCATTTAAAGAGTATCAAGAAAACCACTGAAATCACGAACCAAACGCATTCCCTTGTGAAACGCGCCCTCGACTTCTCCCTCAGCTCCAACGCCAACTTGATTGTGCTCAGAGGAATCAAGAGAATCGGGTACAACTCCCATATCGAGCCCACATCGATCGTGGTCACGGGATTCACGTTTTTCGTACTTATGGGTTTCCTTTTAGCGGTGCTCATTTTCGTGGTGAAACTGGCGACCGTGCTTTTGATCAGAGCGAAGAAAATGAACCCCAACAGGCTTTCCCACTTCAGAAAGTCGTTTCCCGTCATTCTCAAGGGTGCTCTTTTAAGGTACGTGTACATTGGGTTCCCGCAGCTTGTGATTCTTTCTTTATGGGAATTCATCGAGCAGGACTCGCCAGCAGTGATTGTGTTGGCGTGTCTCATGCTCATTTTGGCCGTAGGAATCATTGGGTGGGCGTTTTTCAATACTTATAAGTACGGAAAGCGGTCTGCCAAGGAGTATAAGAACCCTGCAGCGCTCTTATATGGCGACGACATGGTCTTGCACAAGTTCGGGTTCTGTTACACGATGTTCCATGCGCAGAAGTACTGGTTCGGCATGGTTTTGGTGGTGTATGTCCTAGTAAGAGGTATCTTTATAGCCTTTTGCCAGGCGTCCGGGAAAGTCTCCTCCATTGCGATTTTCGTCATTGATTTCGCATACATGGTGTTCTTGTTCACCCAGAGACCATATATGAACCGCCTGACCAATATTCTAAACTACTGTTTGGCCGTGGTGGTGACGGTGAACTCGTTCTTGTTTGTGTTTTTTTCCGATCTTTTCGGTCAACCAGCACAGGTAGCATCGATCATGGGATGGGTGTTTTTCATTCTCAACGCCGCGTTTGCCCTCGTGTTGTTGGTGCTGATTATTGTGATGAGTATCATGGCCGTAGTATCTAAGAACCCCGATGCGAGGTTTGCACCTGCTAAAGATGATAGAACGTCTTTTCAAAGAATGTCGTCTATTAAACATAGAGATAGAACGGCAGAGAAGCATCGGAGCGTGGAGGCTAGGACCAATAACGAGTTATTTGCATTGGGGGCAGCTGCTAAAGATCACCAGGCCAATTGGGAAGATGAGATGTTTAGACTCCATGATCTTCTGAAGGAGTCGAACGGAGAGTCGAATGCAGACTCCAGTATGGATAAAAGTGGGACTTCTGGGACCTCGGATCTTGACGAAAAAGTGGCGAAATCGGGCCTGGTTAAAAAGAAAAACGAGTTTCCTCGTAGCAGGTCGTTTGGAGATAAGCTCAAGGAGAAGTTGAGCTTGAAGAACGCGTCCAAGACGTCTGTGGCGAAGAACAGGGACTCTGTTATTTCCAGGAAGTCGCAGAAATCGCAGAAATCGCAGAAATCTCAAAAGGAACAGAAATCTCAAAAGGAGCAGAAATCTCAAAGGGAGCAGATCACTAGGGTCAGTGATACCATCACCGCCACCGAGGCGGCGTCGGTTGTTCCTCAATCACCAAGTAAGAGGCCGCTTAGGCATTCTAGGAACGATTCCGTGCAGACGAACTCGGCGTCGTCGAACTACTCGTCACCTGAACCCACGGGCAGAATGGGGTTTGTATAAGGGGACGGGAGATAGGTAGAATGGGGTTCTTTTCAGAGTAGAAGGGATTTTGTTGCTTTGTTAAAGTGGAGATAGGCAGAAGGGGATTCATTGAGTGGACATAGAAGTGTGGTGAGAGATGCCGGAGACCATGGTCGATAGTCTTGGTTGAAAGCGTTGAAAGCGTTGAAACGCGTGAAAGCCTTGAAAACCTTGAAAACCTTGAAAATCTAGAAAACCTTGAAAACCTTGAAAACCCTGAAAGCCGTGGCCAGGTTCCCGATTTCAAGATCATCGATATTCCATCTTGGTTCTTTTCCAAAAGAGTGACCAGGTTCCAGGTTTTAGAGTCCAGAGTCCAGATTGTAAGATCATCCCAATGATTCTTTGGTTTTCTTTCTCTTGGGTTTTCTTTCTCTTGAATTTTCTCGTCCAAAGGCGTGAGCATCCAGATACCAAGACATCGCAAATGATCATTTGCTCTTGTTCTTGTTCTTGTTCTGGTCTGATTCCAAGATCTTCTCAATGATTCTCCTTTCATGTCCAAAGGCGTGAGCAGATTAAGATTCCAAGATCCTCCAGATCCTTTTTCTTGTCAAAAGGCGTGATGTTAGGTACGAGATAAGCACCAACCAGATGCACAGCTTCGAACTCGAGCTGTTTCACTAGACGAGTGATCTTTTTTATACACGCAAATCAACACACGCCTAAACGCAAATCATCACGTGTGCTCATACCGGTTTACGCTATAAACGACACTTGGGGCCCGTGGAAGACTGGTGGCTTTCTTTCCGTTATAGTATATCGTTTATCGTTTATTCTTTATTCTTTATCCTTCATTTAGAAGTTTCATAGGCATATATACTTCACGTTTTATCGAGTCCCTAACGGCACGTACTGCTCAGATTCTTTGCTTGTCAGAAGACGTGATCATCCAGATTTCAGGACCCGAGATCTTCCCAGCTTTTCCAAATTTCTTGTCCAAGAGCGTGAGCAGATTCCAAGATATCCCACATGACTCTCCTTTCTTGTTAGACCTCTGATTCCTGGATTCACTTTTCCAAAGACGTGACCACATTTCAGATTTCAGAGTCCAAGTTGCAAATGCTTCTTTTCATCTTGTCCAACGAAGTAACCAGATTCCAAGATCACGCCAATGATTCTTGTTTGTCTTTTCCGAAGGCATGACCATAGTTCAGAGTCCAGATTTCATATATCAGATCGCAAGACCATCCAGATTTCATTTGGTTCTTGTCCATAGGCGTGGCCTTGTTCCAAGACGTTCTCCGAGACTTGTTGGGAGTTTTGAAAGGCGAGGCCGATTAAGATTCCACGATTTGCCAGATGATTATTTCTTGTTGAAAGACTTGGCCAAATCCTATAATCATCCCAATGTTTATCCCAATAATTATCCCAATAATTGTCCCAATGATTGTCCCAATGATCCTTCTCTTTCCTCTTTCCTCTTTCCTCTTTCCTCTTTCCTCTTTCCTCTTTCCTCTTTCCTCTTTCCTCTTTCCTCTTTCCTCTTTCCTCTTTCCTCTTTCCTTTCCTCTTTCCTCTCCCTTTCTCTTTTCTCTCAAATCTCCTCTTACACCTCCGGCATAACAACCTCCCCCGGAAAAAGAGCATCCCACAATCTTTGGAGCCTAACAACATGCCGGAGCGCTTTTGGCTTGCCCAATGAAAAGAGAAATACCGAGAGCCTTACCCTAGGATCACACTTCTTCAACCATCTCACTTTAAGAGCCACGAGATCGGCCAATTTACTCTTTTTCGCCTCGAAAAGCAGTTGCACATATCTCGTGGATACCATGAGGGTCTCACTAATACTGGCGATATCTTCGGGGGTATATGTATAGTTTTCGTTAATATCCACGGGCTCGTCCCATTGTGGCAGATGGAACATCGATGTATGGAACCTAGGATCCCATATTGAAGGAGATCGAAGGTATGGAATGTGGTATACTATAGCAGGAGGCCGGAGTTGGAAAGAGAGCCAATGTGCAGAGTAGTCGTCTGCTACTAAGGGGCAGATCGGTGTTCCGTTATAGTGTGTGGGGGTAAAAGGTGGGGGGAAAGGTGGGGGCATTTCGAGGCCTTTTTCTGTTTGTAGGTCAGGGTCTGGAACAGTTTCTGGAACAGATTCTGGGAAAGTTTTGGAGATCGTTTGATGGTCTGGTCTTGATTCAGTTTTGAGGCCAGTTTCAGTTTTAGGGTCAGTTTTAGGATCTGGTTTTGGGCCTGGTTTTGGGCCTGTTCTTAGACCAATATTCGCTTCAATTTTTCCAGTCTTTTCATTCAAATCAGTCTTTTCATTCAATTCAATCTTTTCATTCAATTCAGTCTTTTCAGTCTTTTCAGTCTTTTTATTCAATTCACTCTTTCCATTCAATCCACTTTTTTCAGTCTTCTCATTCAATTCAGTCTTTTCATTCGCTTTATTCGCTTCACTTTGGGTTGTGTTGGAATTCGATAAAAGGTTCCACTCAGTGTCCATACCTGCTTTTATGTTTTTGGCCCGACGGTGCCTTCGCTTTCTCTTCCGGTGTCTCCGTCTTTTTGGAAGTTTCGATCTCCACGTACTCTTGTCAATAGACCCGTCACTTATATCAGGTATATCAGGCCTTGCTTGTAGTTCTTGCTCTTGTGATTCTTGTTTTTCTTCAGGGTTCTTGCCTTCCTCGTTGAGTATTTCTTTGGCCTTAACTTTGTCTTTCTCGTTGGCTTTGTCTTTTGCATTGACTTTCTCTTTATCTTTCTCGTTGAGTTTGTCTTTCTCCTTAGTTTCGTCGTTCCTTTTGGGTTTGTCTTTCTCTTTGGAATTGTCATCAATTTTAACCTTACCTTCCTCCTTGACTTTGTCTTCCTCCCTAACTTTCTCTTTCCCTTTCCCTTTTAGTTTGTCATTCTCGTTCAGATTTTCTTTTTCCATGAGTTTATCATTCTCGATGAGTTTATCTTCCTCCTCGACTTTGTTATCAGCTTTGACTTTGTCTTTCTCGTTGACTTTGTCTTCCTTCTTAACTTTATCTTCCTTCTTAACTTTATCTTCCTTCTTAACTTTATCTTTCTCCTTGACTTTGTCACTTTTGTCAACTCTGTCTTTCTTCTCAGCTTTCTTTTTCTCCTTGACCTTGTCTTTTTGGTTAAGGTTGTCATTCTCCTCGTGGTTGCTTTTCTGCTTAACTTTATCTTTTTCCCCGGTTTTCTTTTTCTCCTTGACGTTGTCATTCTCCTCCTCCTTGACGTTGCCATTCTCCTCCTCCTTGACCCTCTCTTTCTCCTTGAGTTTCTCTATCCCTTTGAGTTTGTCTCCCTCTTCAAGTTTGTCTTTCTCCTTGAGATTGATATCAGCTTTGCCTTTGTCATCGACGATCTCCTTGTTTTTCTCCTTGTGAAAATATTTGGACTCGTCTTTTCCCTTTTTCCTCTCTGTCCTTGGCTCTTTTGCAATCAGCCTCCTGTCTAGTGCCTGTACATCTCCATTAAGCTTCCCCTCCTCTTTTATTCCCATCTTTTCTTTTGCTCCTATCTTCTCTTCTCCTCCCATCTTCTTTTCTGCTCCTATTTCCTCTTTTTTTCTTATATCCTCTTCTTGTCCTATCTTAATTTCACCAATCTCATCATAATAATTCACGCCTTCGTCGGAGCACGAGAAAAGCACCCCCACAAACGTAGCAGGAATGAAGATCACCACGTCCAGACGTGCATACCGTTTTCTGCGTGCCATTTTCAAACACGGCGCCGGTGCTGGAATCGGCTGCTTGTTCTTATCGTTTTCCTTTTTCTTGTGCTTTTTCTTGCTCTTCATTACCCCTGGAAGTTTTCGGCTTTTCCGGCTTCTCAGGCTTTTCAGCCCCTTTTGATTCTTCTGATTCTTCTGATTCTTCTGGTACTGCTGGTACTGCCACCTAGTGTTTAACCCCTGAGCCATTACCATATCCTCAGATTCAGCTACATTGTCATCCTCCTCATCCTCCTCGTTCGTTTTTTCCTCCTTCGTTTTTTCCTCCTTCGTTTCGTCCTCTTTCATTTCTTCCTCTTTCATTTTGTCCTCTTTCTTTTGCTCCTCGTTCAGTTTTTCCTTCTTCAATTCGTCGTCCTTATTTTTGACCTTCTTTCTTTTTTTGTTCTTCTTTATCCTTTTTCTCTTCATTTCGTTACCCACTATTTTGTCCTTTTTCATTTTATCCTCCATCATCTCTGCATCCTTCATTGTATCCCCCTTCATTTCATCGTCTCTTTCTCTTTCTACATACTCTTCACTATCTTTCACCCTGCTTCCACTTTCAAGATCCTGCGGCTTTCCCCCTAATGACGCTAGCCAGTCCCGCATCGCCAACCCATTCATCCTTACCGATTCTATAAGCTTCTCCCTAAACGAACCATTTGGAAACTTAAAGAAACTGGTGGAAATTTCGGATGATGTAGAGTTCGCCCCGCGTTTCCTTCCCCAGCGGCCCAGGAAATCGAACTCCGTGTCACGTGATAGGAACGGCACGGCAAACTCGTCCGAAGAAGAAGACGTAGCAACCGTCCGGGAAAATACGGGGATGCCCCGGTGGCATTTTGTGAGCACTAAAAACAGGTCGCTTTTAAGCGGGCGGAGTCTGATTTTGTGGCGCCGCGTGACCTTGTACCCCGAAAAAGGAACGACCGAGTTTGACGAGCAGAGCCCCGAAATCGCGATTCGAACAATTAGAAGCATAATTAAGGTGTGGACAAAAAATGGAAACCGAAAACGCATTGCCCACTGTCGTGGCGTATGGGCGATGAGTTTTGCGGCCATTAGTTCGGTTGCAAAATGGTGGTGCGCGCGCGGGGCTGTTTTGGGTGCATGCGCCATTGTTTTATTGTTGTTTCATTATTGTTTTATTGTTGTTTCATTGTTGTTTTATTGTTGTTTTATTGTTGTTTTATTGTTGTTTTATTGTTGTTTCATGTTCCGTTTCTTTTTTCATTTAGTGATTTCTTTGTTTCAGGGTTATTTCGGGGCTTTTTCGGGGGCTTGGTGCTGCATTGTGCATGTCGTTTCCTTTTTTTTTGTCCTTTTTTCCCGTTGTCTTTCTTAATGTAATGAGGCGCATTGCTGAACTGAACTAACTGCGCATCTTTATTCTATTTCTCGCTTCTGAAAGCACGTAGATTTGCGGCCCCGGCTATAATGTATACACAACGATTTCTTAGAATGTACTGAACCAGGTCAGTGACTCGAATGATAGATAGAGGAGTCTACGAAAAGATTTCTGAATCTGTTATCTCCAAATATTCAAGTTTGATATCTCCATAACTGGTGTCTATACTCTTCGTGTATCAATGAATGTATCAAGAAAAAGACACATTGTATTTGAACTGTATATTTTGAAGACTTAGGCCATGTCACTCTTCTTCCAAGTCTCAATGCCTCTTAGCAAAAGCCTGCGCCATGTGAGATTCTGTTTTGAGTGATAAACTCTTATCCTTTGATGGATTCGTGAGTCATTTGCAGTTTCGATGTGTCGACTGCTTAAACATAGACATATGCGGTTTAATCTGAAACATGCATGGCTTAATCTTTGAGAAAATCGTACGAATATTACCAAAATAAACCAGATGACTAAGGAAGCTGAACTCAATTATTAAAAATGATAGAAAAAAAGAAGATAAGAAGATAAGAAGATTTCAGGAGAGAAATAAGCCAGTCTTGCCTTGTTGAGTTTACATCCCGTGTGTTTCACCTTTTTCTTCAAAAAGACACATATCGGATTACAATTCAGGTAGATATAACATGTCATAAGTATAGTATGATAGGGAAGTGATCTAAAAGAACTGATTGTATAATATGTCATTGTGTGCATGGAACGAATACCCGACCCACACTCCATGTTTGTATACAATGCCCTATTTCGAGGGCCCTGGAATCCAAAAACCTTATCATGAAGCCAATCCGGAATCACGGGAGAAAAAAAAGGTAGATTGTTACATATGGCCTCGAGTTGGATTGAGGGTTAGAACTTAGATGTATAACTTTATAGCTTTGGGACAGAAAGATTAATTTTGAGCTCCGCTTCAATCAACGTATTCTCGATGAAAAAGCAGATCCCAAACTTTTCAAAACCAGAGCTGCTGGCTATTCGTATCACCATCTTAATCCTTTAAGTGCGTCTGAAATGAGGCATAGAGGAAAATGAATCCTCAAAAACAAACGACAGTCACGAACCCAAAGTAGCAGCTAGAAGATGTAAAAGTAGATGAATCAAAGAGATCGAAATGCTTCAGGTAACAACATCCGAACACGGGCCGAAATCTGTGGCCACTAGACAACGAGATCGCACCATAACTTCATACTCTTGGTGTATGCTCATTCCATGGACCGGCGAATCCCTTAAACACACCACACAGACGAGCCGAATGCACTTCTAAACATAACCAGGATATTCCTTTCAAGACCCTTAGATGCACAGAAATCTCCACATATATCAATCTATAGCCTAGTGCGATATTTCTAAAATTGCAGGGCACTTTAGTCCCCGCTGTATCTCTTGACCTGCAGATACCACCACACCACCGCCTGGTGCACCGGCCTCGCAAAGATGCGATGAGATGCAAAGATCACCTAACTCCAGACTCTTTTCAGACTGAACTCCCGACCCAGTCACTCTTTTTCTCCCAAAAAAAAAGTATCCCAGCTATACCGTCCATCCCCAACATGGAGAACCAGCTGAACAAGCCCCACAGGGGCAGCGACGGCAAGCGCACGGGGAACAAGAAAAAACTCCACCAACAAGGGCACAATGCCAAAGCTTTTGCCGTGTCTGCGCCTCGCAAACTCGAGAGAATGGCCAGGAGGTCACATGACGTCAACGAAAAGAAGCTCCATGTGCCCATGGTCAATCGGACCCCCGACGACGACCCTCCACCGGTGATTGTGGCGATTGTAGGACCCCCAGGAACGGGGAAAACAACCCTCATCAAATCTTTGGTCAAGAGATTGACGAAAACGTCCTTGACCGAAGTCAAGGGGCCCATCACCGTCGTGAGCGGCAAGAGAAGACGGTTAACCTTCATCGAGGTCAAAAACGACCTCAATTCCATGATCGACGCCGCCAAAATCGCCGATCTCGTGCTCATGTTGGTTGACGGAAACTTCGGACTCGAAATGGAGACCATGGAGTTCTTGAACATCGCCCAGCACCACGGAATGCCGCGTGTTTTGGGTGTAGCCACGCACCTCGATCTTTTCAAGAGTCAAAGCACATTGAGAACCTCAAAGAAACGGTTGAAACACCGGTTCTGGACTGAAGTCTACCAGGGAGCCAAACTTTTCTACCTTTCTGGTGTGATCAACGGGCGTTACCCGGACAGAGAGATCTTGAACTTGTGTCGTTTTATGTCGGTGATGAAGTTCCGGCCGTTGAAGTGGAGAAACGAACACCCCTACCTTCTAGCAGATAGAGTGACCGACTTGACACATCCTCAGATGATCGCGGAAAACGCCAAGTGCGACCGGAAAGTGGCGTTCTACGGCTACTTGCATGGCACGCCGCTCCCTGCAGCCAACGCACATGTGCATATTGCAGGCGTGGGGGACTACCACGTGCACCTGGTGGAAAAGCTTCCCGATCCGTGCCCAACTCCCTATTTCGAGCAGAAAGTGGAGGAGCTCGAGCGCGAGGCCGCCAAGGCTGCAGCAGAGGCGGGCCAAGAAATAGCCGCGCCGCGCCGCAGACGCAGAAAGCGGCTTGACGACAAGCAGAAGATCATCTATGCACCCATGTCCGATGTGGGAGGCGTGCTTGTAGACAGGGACGCAGTATACATCGACGTCGGGGACAAGCAGTCCTTTGTACAGGGTGAAGAACGCGGAGAGGGCGAGCGGCTTGTCACTGGCTTGCAGGACGTGCAGAAAACCATGCATGAGCGCTTTGCAGAGGGCCCCGGCTTGCAGCTCTTCTCCAACTCCAAAGAGATTGCCAATAATACTGCCAATGATCGCAGCGATGACGAAAGCGACGCGGAAAGTCTCCAGGGCTTGTTGTCCGAGGCCGAGGAGGAAGATGTCCAAAACACAGGCAGATCCGCCAAGAGACAACCGAGAATCTACGGCAAGTCTTTAGAGGAAGATACCGAGTTCGACAACATGTCAGATCATGACGAGGACGAGGACGAAATGGATGCATCTGACTCGGAAGGCCATGCCGAGGCGCGTCGTAAGAAATCCGCGTCTTTCGACTTCTCCGACGCCGGAAAAGACCGGTTGGAGTATGTGGAAGATTCTTCATTGTCTTCCGATGAGGAGAATTATACCGCCATGGCCTCTAAACTCAGGGGTTCTGTGCAGCGCCGCTGGAACATCAACAAGATGTTGTATTTGGACAATTTGGATCCCTCCGAAGTCGTGCGCAGGTGGAAAAACCAGTTTGTCGAAGACGAGGAGGAGGAAGAGGATATAGAGGCCGACGAGGACGCAGACTTTTTCAAGAAAACAAATACTGCACAAGCCACGAAGGACCTCGACGCATTTGTGCCCTCGTACCCTAGTTTGGATGAACTCAAGGCCAAATTCGACGCTTCTAGGCTCGAAAACGACGAAGATTCCGACTCCGAGTATGAAAACGGGTATAAGCTCCTCAAAGAGCGGCTTCTCGTGGCGCCTAAGGTGCTGGCGAACGGCGAGGATGGGGAGGATGCTGGCGAGGACGGAGAGGAAGTGTATGGCGATTTTGAGGACCTTGAAGATGGCGATGATGACGATATGGACGATGGAGAACTCGACGACGAGGAGGGTTCTGACGCTGGTTCCGACGCCGATGACTTCGCCGACTTCTCGGCAGAAGAGGACCCTGAAAAAGATGCAAAAGAAGATGACAAAAACTTGTCTGTGGCGCAAAAACGAGAGTTGAACGCGGCGAAAAAGGCCAAGCTCAAAATGCAGTTCGAGGAAGAGGAGGACCGCGAGTTTGGAGCCGACGATCCCGAGGGTGATAACGAGGCGGACACCTGGTACGAGTTCCAGAAAAACAAAATGGCGAAACAGTTGGAAATCAACAAGGCCGAGTTTGAGGGCATGGACCCTGCAGCACGGGCTAAGATCGAAGGTTTCCGTGCAGGATCGTACGTCAAAGTCGTATTTGAGAATTTGCCTTGCGAGCTTATTGAAAATCTTCAGCCTGAATTCCCCATCGTTTTGGGTGGTCTTCTTTCCACGGAGTCCCGATTCGGCATTATGAATGTCAGAATCAGACGCCACAGATGGCACAAGAAGATCCTCAAGTCCCAGGACCCCTTGATTCTTTCTCTAGGATGGAGACGGTTCCAGACCATCCCTATATACACCACGTCCGACTCCCGAACGAGAAACAGAATGTTGAAGTATACCCCCGAGCATGCCCACTGCTTTGCGTCATTCTATGGGCCGTTGGTGGCACCAAATACGACCTTTGTGGGTTTCAACATCATAGATAAAGGCCAGACCACGGGGTCTTTCCGTGTGGCCGCGACGGGTATTGTGGAGGACTTGAACTCCTCGGTGGAGATCGTGAAGAAGTTGAAGTTGGTGGGCCATCCATACAAAATCTTCAGAAACACGGCGTTCATCAAGGATATGTTCAACAATGCATTAGAGGTGGCCAAGTTCGAGGGTGCGTCGATCCGCACGGTGTCCGGCATCCGCGGAGAAATCAAGCGGGCGTTGTCGAAACCAGCCGGGTACTTCCGCGCGACGTTTGAGGATAAGATCCTCATGTCCGACACGATCTTCTTGAAGACGTGGTATCCTGTGAAGGTAAAGGAGTTCTACAATCCAGTGACCTCCATGCTTCTCTCTGACCACGAGCAGTGGAAGGGTATGAGATTGACGGGCCAGGTGCGTGCAGCGAACAACATCGAGACGCCGCTCGTGGCAGATAGTGCATACAAGAAGATCGAGCGGGAGGAGCGCCGGTTTAACCCGTTGCGCGTGCCCAAGCTGATCCAGAAAGAGTTGCCGTTCAAGTCGCAGGTGTCGGGCATGAAGCCTCAGAACAAGCAATCATACATGGCCAAGCGAGCCGTGATTGTGGACGGCGACGAGAAGAAGATGCGGGATCTCGTCAACAAGGTGAACACCCTCAAGAAGACCAAGGACAAGAAGCGCAAGGATAAAAAGCAGGAGAAGTTCCAGGACCGTTTGAAGGCGCTTGCTAAGAAGGAGGAGGCCAGAAAAGACAAGGAGAAAGAGCGGAAAAAGGAGTACTTTGCCAAAGAGGGGAAGAAGCGGAAGTTGGACCAGAGCGACGGCGGCAGCAACGCATTTGGTAAGAGACGGAGATGAGAGGGGGATTACGTGTATAATAGAAAGAAGAATCAATCGAGGTTGAGAAAGAAAGTGGTACAAAGTAGAAGGATTGGAGGGGAGGTAGGATTGTGGGCTGAGATTGTGGATTTGCAGCACATCTACGTTAAAGGTAGGTGCTAGGGAGACGCGACATTCGTGAGGGGTGGACCGCCCCCGGAATTTGCTTGCATTTGTTACAGAATAGGGTTGCAGCACAAGAAACACCTGTGTTACCAGGAAAAATAAAGCAATATAAAAGCAATTCAAAAGAAATATGAAGAGATTCAATAGAAATCCAAAGGAAATCCGAGACGACGCACGAGCTTATGTCGCGGCGCGTTCCCCGGACTTCCCCCGGATCTCGCTGCGCGGCCCATTTAATATTTGGTCCACCACCGGTCCGAACCCTTTGTCAAAGTCCAAACATATACATCTAAAGTATACACTTCCGGTCCAGAAAGATCATATGGCATATAGCATACCTAGCTTTATATATACAGCTAGTACCTCCAAACCTTCGTAACATACAACCACTGCCAAATTTCGAATAGCACGAACGAACATCATCAGCTACTTTTTGTTCACGGCACGTCTCACGCGACCGCTCAAGGCCACACTGCAATCAGCTCACATCTCAAAACGCGACATTCCGGTACCCCAAATCTCACCTACATATCTCACCTACATCTCACTATCATCTGAGCCAAATCTCACTAAATCTCACAAAAGATACGCAAAAACGGCAACTACACCAACCTTATTTACAAAACTACCCCTCTATTTCTCCGCTTTACATGGCCTCTGCATATAGCAACAAGTACGTGTCGGACATCCCGCTCAAGCGGCCGCAGGAGACGTTTGTAGACGACCCGAGCTCACTAGATGAAATCAACTTAAACGACCTAGTTTTCGACCTTGCAAACAACATCAAGGACGTCAACGGCCTCCACACATTGCATGCGGTGAAAATATTCCAGACCGTGCTTGAGGACCTCGTTTTTTTGGGCGAAAACGCCGAGAAATTGAGTGATTTCCGCAGAAAACAACTCGAACTGTACTCGCTCGATTTGGACGTTTTGCTGGGCGAGGTTTCGGCGTATGAGGATGTAAATTTTGCGAGTCCGACTCAGGACGACATTTCCGAGCCGCCCCGCTCGTTTTCACCGAATCCGGAGACTTTTCTGGGCATTTATAAGGGCCTAGATACCGAGGGTCAGGACCTCTCGTTTGGCGATATTCCAGCGGCCCAGCGGCTAATGGCGTTGGAGGACGCGTCCATGCAGCTGATTGTAGATGAAAACGAGGAGTTTCCCGAGAAAAATGCGGTAAAAAGTGTTGAAATCGGCGAAAATATCGAAAATATCGAAAACAACGAGAACAACGTGAACGAGAAAACTACGCACAACACGGGGTTCATCTCCACCGAGCTGCTTGTGCAAAGCACGTCGCTCGACCAGCTCGAAGACCCGATTACACGCCATAACATCGAGCGGCTAAAACAGGAGGTGCTTTTTCACATGCAGCCCAAGACAAAAATGCAGGTGCCACATCTCCTACGATCGTTCAGTCTAGCGAAAGCGCCTCCAATCACGATCGAGCAGTTTTTGGTGAGAATACACACTTATCTGCCGTCCATCTCCGTATCGGTATACATCCACAGCGCGTACATGCTATATAAAATGTGTGGGCTTTTAAGTGTGGTCGAGTTGACGCCGTTGAATGTGTACAGGTTTATTTTGGCGCTGCTCCGGTGCCTGACGAAGGAGCTAGAAGATATTTACCAGAAACAAAAGAGCTTTGCCGCCGTAGGTGGCGTACCTCTTAAGGAGTTGTGCAGGATCGAGGTGAGTTTCCTCTATCTCGTTAATTTCAAGGTCTTAGTGAGCGAGCAGATCCTCAACCTGTTTTTGGCGTCGGAGTTTGTGGCGCTCCGCAGATTCTGTGAAAGTTTGAGGAACGAGGAAGGAGGAGAATAGTGTGTGTGAATATGTGTGTGTTAATGTGTGAATGTGAATATGTGTGTGTGAATACGTGAATATATGCATAAGAGAGTGAGAAGATGAGTTAGATGTTTCGAAGCAGAGTGAAACGTGTTTGTTTTAGGACGATATGCAACCATGAAAGGATTCGAATCGTGTACTGATACACTTTTTGGCACACTAAATGAGGTGGTTCTTAATTATTGAGATGTGCTATGCGTGGTTTGAGGAAGAGTAATTGCAAACACGGATATCGTACATGAGGCAGTCATGAAACACGCCTAAAACACTCATCAAACACTTCATACATTTGCGTAGAGGTGACGAAAAGTAGAAGGATGGACTGGGTCACGAGGTTAATGTTGGGGTGTATTCTACCCAAATGCGTGAGACTCGGTGTTGTTTGTTGCAAGATATTTCTGATTGTTACACTGTTCCTACATTTGTATTTATCTTTCATTTTTGTATTCTTGATACGAATACATCACAGATTATTAGAGATTACCGATCATTACAAATCATTACAAATCATCAAAACTCTTAGAGATTTTACCTTCTGTAGTACGACAACGACCGTTTTTCACCCTAACACACTTGTTTAGCTCTGATGTACTCACGAAATCTTCGAAGAAAAGCCATTGTCAGTTAAATTTCCAAAACCTATTCATTTGTAAAGAAACAAAAAGATAAGATAAGAAGAGTCGGAGATGCTTCTCCCATCGCTATCTAATTGTGGTACTTTTTCGATCAAGGTGAAACAATATATCACAGCTCTGAGCTCGCCATGTCTCGAATTTAAAGTCTCTGCTCTTTTTTTTTCTTTTTTGTTAGATACATTGATTAAAGCAAGTCACCTTCTAAGCCCAGAAACTGTACAATTATACATAAATCTACCAAAAAAAACAACCTTTAACTCATTTCGAGGTCACACCTCACGAAACACCATTATGATTTGGTTTCCACCTTCCAAGCTCCTGGTTTATTCGTTTCAGCTGTATAATTTCTCCTTACTAGATGTATCTACCAAAAAAAAAAAAAAAAGAACTTAATCCATGCTATATCTCTCACTAACGTTTTTTTTCCCAAAACCAGATCAAATGTTTAAAAACAGCCGTGTGATCGTAAACGAAAAGTGCGCATACTGTACCAACGTTAAGTGTGCGCTATGATTCTTGATAAAAATAGTGATGACATTTTCTCATTCCCACATTTCAATATCAAAGACTCAAAAAACACCATCTCCACTAAAAATAAAGCCCAATTGCAAAAAGAATGCGATTTCTGTGGATCGAACACAGGACCTTCAGATCTTCAGTCTGACGCTCTCCCAACTGAGCTAAAGCCGCAGAAACAACCCATGCCGGGACTCGAACCCGGAAGCTTTTGATTAGAAGTCAAATGCGCTAACCATTACGCCACACAGGCACTTTGATGGGAAAATCGCCTGCTTTGATAGGTCGAGCTAGCTAAAGGGGAAAGCCCTTTATGTAAATTTTGTGCATTTATTTTATTGAGCGTTTTTTTTTTTCTCGATGGATAGTGAGTGACTATCTGATCTCTTTGGATCCAGGGTATTTTGTATATCGTGCAACAGACGTTTGTCGTCAGATCATGTAAGTTCAATTATCATTGAGTGTTTAAAGTACGTATTGGGCATGTTTTTTTTGCTATGTATTTTGACGATTGTTTGCGGTTTTACATTAATTTTCTCAGCGCATTCTATTTCCAGACATATTTATAAAATATTCTGGTAGTTGAATAGGGAATGTCTGAGTCTGTGATATGATTTGTTTTTCAAAGAAATAATGCATTGAATTCAAGGTTTCTGGTATTATCTGAGGTGTATAGTTTATCTTTCGACCTTCTGAAATCATGGCCAGGGTTTCTCTTTTATCCTTTTTTTTCGGCGTATCAAAATATCTTGGCGGCTAGTGGTGGAAGAAGATCAGTATAATCAAAACCGATTCCAAGAATCTCGATCGAAAACGTTGCAGAGCCTCAAAGATCTAAATGCATTTCTAGGGACTTCAAGGATTTCAAACATTTAAGTGTATTTGAAGAAGCAGTATTATCTTGACAGCGTTCTGAAAATAGGATGGCTGGGAAGGGCGAAGCATGGATCAGAAGAAATCCAAAAAAACATTGATTTTGCACCGTCATGTGTCCCGAGATAAAGCTCGCTTAAGGGATTTCACCAAGTAAATCAGTATTTGGCTAACAAAAAGAAAGGGGATTTTCGCGAGGAAGTGACAAGAACGTAGCGGTCTTCATTCTTTTTTATTGGAGAACAGACTGAAAAGAGGCCGGCCACCATAGATCATACAGAAACATGTTTTCTTTCCAGAAACACCCCGTATAGAACAGAAAGCGAAGGCCAAATATATTATGTGGCTCCACAATCCAGAAAAAGAAGGTCATAATAATGAAAAAATAGAAAGATCCGCCCATTGTAAACCTTAACACCTCTCATCAGCATAAAACCAATATAAAGTTCGCATTCTTAACTGGAAATCTCGGCCTAGTAAGGTAGGCTTGGATGTGGCAGAAGAAGCGTGGCACAAGCACCTCCAATCTAGATCAACATCATCTTTTCAATTTTCCGCCCTTTTTTCTCGCTGTTTCTGTATACACAAGTGGTAGTCAGGGCGGGGTCTATTTTAAGAACAGCCAGAATGTGTCAGGGCGCATTCGCTGAAATAGGGGTCGGAAAAATTGCAGTGCGGAGAAGGCCTTCGGGCGTGTGTGTTTTTTTTTTTTTTTTTGACTGACTGGTCAGCCCACCAATCTGATGGAACTGGAATCCAGGAAACCTTTCTTCATACCGGCAGACGATTCATTTCTTCTCGTGTAGCATGTTCGGTAAAAAAACAGATGGCGATGATGTTTTTATTCCACTATCGGCACCATCGGATGTGAACGCAAAGAGTGTGTATCATGGAGAATGACACAATGCACTACTTTCAGGAAGATCATGGTCGCGTCACCCGCCCAAGGTGTAGATCTACAATAGACCCTCGGAATTAAGTGTTCTTCAAACCACGTCTCTGCAGAGGCTTAAACATCGCATAGCCTCTCGTCTGGCTGCTGACCCCGGATTTCGAGGACGCATGTACTGCATATTCTCCAGCTAGCCTCCGATTCGTGCGTCTTATCACCAAACGGCCCCAGGCAATACCCCTTTTAGGTATATGCAAGAACTACCCCAGCTTTTCGAATGGCCTAGACTCGTCGGAACGGGCCAGTTTGAACATGTCTTTAAATTCTCCGAGACATGCAGCAATGCCGCTTGGCACACATGCGTTCTGCGGCCCTTTCATCCTGTTATTTGGCTCCCCACGCTGGCCGTTGAGATTTCGGAAAACAACACCATCTTCTTTTCAAAGTTTCTCTGACTTTTCTATCGATTGCTCCTCGATCGTAACGAAACCTTATTCTTCTTCAGCCCCACTTCTTACCCTATGGGGTAATTTAGGTGCGAGGAATTTAGTCGATGACGCGCTCTGGAAAATGTGGGGTCCCGCCAGTTCGCGGAATATTTTTTTTTTAGTCCTCGAGGATTTTGCGGGGGCGGCGAGCGGGGCCGATAACGATACATCGCCACGGGACCACACACATTTGAAATTACAGCCACGTTGTTCACACATTCTTTCAAGGCACACACACACATCTAGTGATGTCGCCGTAATGTCGCCGTAATGTCTCCGTAGTTCTGAATCGATCGTATTGGCCACAATAACCAAGCCTCTTCTCCTCATATTATGACTCTGGCCCGGCCCCACTGCGCCCTCCGTTCTGCCGTGACGTGTCGTGCACACCCGTAAATGACAGCCTGATACAGCCATCGTGTAGTGACACTTCTGCAACTAAGTCATATGTCGAACCAGATTCGATGCAACGTCCAAAGGGATCGGATCATCTTTGAAGTAGTAGTCATGTGTTCTTCGTACTCGTCCGGAGCCGTCCAAGTCATCAAAGAGCGTAAAGGATACTCTCCTTCATGAGATACCAATATCTCACCTTCTTCTGCGGTGGGCGTGTTTCGTGACATGGAGCAGATGTGTTGCCGCAACATTCGTAGACGCGCGTCTACGAGTTACGGCAAGCCTTTACGCAAAATGATATGTGTCACAAATGATCAGAGGCTCGTCAAATGTGTGAGTTTCCAAAATCTGTCAGTGGCCCCGCCTCAGAATTCTGGACACGCCAACATACACAGCAGATCCAGGAAGTCCAGAGCAATTCGCAGTAAACAGAGGTCTGTAGGACGGTTTTATGACCATAGAGACGTGTTTGATGCAAGATTGCATCACCAAGAATGCGCTCAAGAAAGAAGCAAGTCCATTGGTTAGTTGGTGAGGGAATACCCGTTCTTGGAATCTCTCTGCCCCAGCGGGCGCTTTGCATGACTGACCCCGATCTATGCGTCAGGGGTGCATATAACTTCCATGGCTATAATTCGAGATCTGGCTCTTGAGAGAACTGTTTTCATGAGAAAATGGCCACTTGGAATGGACATTGGTCTCTGGATCTCACCTTAGTTAGCCCTCGTAGTCAATGAGCAAAACACCTGACTCAAATACGAGATTTAGATCATTTTTTCAACTCCGCCCCCGGCTGCAACTCCGAGGCGTAGCTTCTGATCTGCCTGCATGTAGTGGCACGCTGGGCATTATCTCCGCTCGCTGCATTTTCCCATACTTCCTCTTTAGGACTCTTTTTAACGTCGGTCGCCTCCTAACACTTCCAGATATAAAAGAAATCCAGATCCAGCAAAGCAGAAACAGTTTTTTTCACTTAGCCCAAAGACCCGAGTTCATCTCAACCCATACCTTTTTAATTATCCTTTCCTCATTAATTCCTCTCAGCCATTTCAGATAGGCTGTATTTAATTCGCGATCACCCGCGGTCTTTTTTTTCACCCGTATCTGAGAATTGGGTCTTCACGCTGTGCGTTACTTGATTACACCTGGAGTGCCGAAGCAACACCTTTCCCAAGTCGATAGCAATACATTCACAGCTGTCGTTGATCATTTTCCCAACGGAAACAAACAATAATCCACCCTCAGAATCCTCGAGAACGATCCCACAAACACCTCTTCCAGGCGCGTCTCCGCATGTCGTTAACAGCTACCACCACTAGAAGCATGGTCATGGCACCCACAACCATCAACCTCAACGTGTTCAGCCATCCACCCGTGAAACAGAAACTTCTTGCAAATACGAGTTTGGAGGCCCACTTGATGCCCGTGATCTCTTCCCACGGGCCCAGCACGCCCCCAACGCAGATCTCCGACGACGAGGACATCTTCAACCTCGACATGGTGACGATGGACATGAATTTTGAGCAGGCTTATTCCATGTACAATCAGATCCAGCACAAGAACGCGCTTCTGGAGGTCCAGAACCTTCAGAACGCCCAGCGAGCCGCGCACAACAACAACAACAACAACAGCAACAACAACAACAACAACAACAACAACAACAACAACAACAACAACAACAACAACAACAAGGCGGCTTCAAGCAAACTCTTCTTGAACGAGCGCATTTTCGCCCAGCAGGGCCAGAATCTGTTTCTCTCCAGCAAAGAATGGGACCAGAGTCCACGGCAGTATCCTGGCGATGACAGCACGCGACTCCTGGCCCGTTCAAACTCGCTCGCCCACGGTGAAATCCACGAAAGTTACGAAAGTTACGAACCCAATCAAGTTCAAGAACCCGCGCAACATGCGGCTCGCCACGCGTCGCTCCCCACCTTGATGACGAACTCGGCCAACTCCTTGATCTCGCCATCTAGCCAGACGATCGAGGGACTCGGCGACATTTTCCCTGGACAAACCATACAGTTTACTGAGCTGGAACGAGAGTTCATGGCCTCCACCGACGAGGTCAACGAGGCCGACGAGGCCGACCAGTTCTTCTCCGTGACGGAGTCGAGTGCGTTGGACAGGTTTTTGGACAACTTGGCGTTTTCTTCGGAAGTGAATCCGCTCGAGTTCTACCACCAGAACCAGCCCCGAGTTCCACATGCGTTCGAGTTACATACCATGGGCCAGCAGGGCCAGCAGAAGCAGTACAGCGCCTCTATATCTTCCAACTCTCTCAATACGCTCAATTCTTTCAATTCTCTCAATACGCTCAATACGCTCAAGTCCGATATCACGAGCGCCTTCCAGAATCACCTGATCCGTGACTTGAAGAGTTTCGATTTCGGCGGAGAAGTCAACACGCAGCTCCGCACGCCCGATACCTCGGTGGGCCACGTCGAAGGCAAGCGCGGGTATGAGGCTTTTTCTGTCTCGTCGCCCAAGAAAAGAAGACGCTCCAACAAGGCGCTCCTCAGCTTGACCCAGAAAAGACTCAACCACTCGCACCTGGAGCAGAAGCGCCGGTTGCTCTGCAAGGATGCGTACGATAGGTGCTTGAAGTTGGTCACAAACGTGGACGACTATAAGAACGAGTTGGTGTCTGCAAGCGCGGCGGGCAAGTCGAAGAAGAAGTCGAAACGGAAGCAGCTCACCAAGGAAGGCTTGCCCAACTTGTCGAAGCACTCGGCGTTGCTCAAAATTAGTGGCGAGATCATTAAGATCCAGAGCAAGAACGACGCGCTCCGCAGGCTCATCAGCGAGTTTTGAATGGTGTATTTTTTAGTTTTTTTTTCTTGATGGATCCTTGTATAGGTAAATGCGTTACTCATTTCATGGTGCAGTTCATGGTGGAGTCAATTGTAGAGTCAGTTGTAAAGTGTGCGTCGAATGTGAGTGTGTGTTTAGCTGGAAAAAGAGATGAATTTAATGTGGCTGGGTTTTTGTATGTTCCATGAAAATCCAGACTGAGATGAATCTTTTGTGGCTTCTGGTTTCCATAAGTTCCGTGGAATTCCTATTTGAGCGCTTGTCGAGTTTCTCCTTAAATCGTTCGCTTTCGGCTCGTTGCTATTTCTGTCGGCACTCTATGGTGTTTTCGCCAGCATCTTCTTGAGAATCGTGGGCAAAGAAGAGTATGCACAGTTTAGTGTTGCTAGAGTCTTTCACTTTGTCATGGCCCGTGTTTTTGGTGTGAAAGTGACCATCAGGAACGAGAAGTTTTTAGATAAACCCCTCGATTGTCATCTCGAGTCACCAGTCGGCCTCGGATATCTTGGTTTTCGGTGGATTCACTGTCACCGCCATGAAAGCATTGAAGTACACTCTTTTTTTGGGACGGTTCATGATTGCATCTAATACCTTGTTCTTGGATAGGTCCAAGGATGAAAACGCCAGGCAAAGACGTCCCGAGGATGATGCTTGCACATTTGTAGTTGCGTGACTAGAATATATCAGTGGATTTTGTGGTAACAAAATGCATTTCTCAAGTTTAGTAAGAAGCAAAAACAAAGAAGCAAAAATAAAGAAGCACCCTTGTGAACATCTCACGTCCTGGGATCTGGCACTTATGGATAACGAGTATCTCTAATTTAGTGCTATCTGACCATTCTTCTTTTTTTTGATGGTTCTTCCTGAGTGGAGTAATTCAGTAGATTCTTTGGTGTCAAAATGTATTCCTGAACTTAAGTAAGAAGCAAAAATAAAGAAGAACATTGTGGAAATTTCATGTCCTGGGATCCAGTCTTGAAGAACGTGTTTTTGTTTTTTTGTTTATGCTATCTGACCATTCTTCTTCTATTTTCTCTTCATGGTTCGTCCTTTTGGTGATTTCAAACTGGATCCAACCCAACTATCAAACTCAGGCAAGTATTGCTGAGACAAGTTTGGAGATATCTTCAGCGGAGCAGATACAGAACAATGTACATTTGTTTGACTTTCATATAGTCCTTTTTGTGTGTATATTTTGTGTGTTTTGATAGATGGTGGCAACCAGAACCCCCAATGAAATCTTCAAACTCTAAGAGAAATCAAAAGTCAAAAGACTTAGCAAACACAAACCCTCAAAATGAAGAAAGAAGGATAGTAAAAAACGAGGAAAGAAGAATGGTACAATATGAAGAAAGAAGAGTGGTACAAAAACAATGAGCACTTCGGCGGGTAAGAGCTCCCTTTTTGATCATTTTATCAAAGAGAAAAAGAAAAAGGATCTAACAAGAATAAAGCTTACAAGAAAACCATTTTCCCCCCTCATTCTCTTTTTGCAGCCATTACGCGCTTGCTTTTCACGCTCTTATATTAAAGGACAAAGAGGTAGGCAGCCGACGCGCACTGTAGTGCAATATGATTCATAAAGCAAAAAATGCCCCTTTTTATAAGACAGCATATATATATAAAACATGAATGACCTAAAAAAATGACCCGTAAATGAGGGGAATAAAAAAGAAATAAACACCTGTTTTGGTACCCCGCTTTTGCCGGTCTATAAAAGGCTCCGTCCTCCCGCCCCCTCTCCTCCACCCTGACGCGTTATAAACGCGCGACCAAATCTATTTTTTTTTCCAAGTGCCTCGCGGGTGCTACCATCGACACGTTCTTTATCGTATAGACTTTCTCACTTCTCCACTTTTCCATCACATAGACATTACGAGGACCCTACCCCCGAGATCTCCTCATATCTTTTGGCATCTTCTGGCATCTTTTGGCATCTTTCGACATATTTCGACATCGTTCGAGATCCTTCGACATATTTCGACATCGTTTGACATCGTTTGACATCGTTTGACATCGTTTGACATCGTTTGACATCTTCTGACATCTTTTGACATCTTTTAGCATCTTTGACATCTTCTGACGTCTTTCAACATCCTCCAACATCTTCTGACATCTTCTAGCATGCCCTCGACGAAATCAGCCACGCCCAGTGTGCCGCCCGGCCACGCCACAGAAACATTGCGCATCGGCACAGCGGACGAGGTGGCGGCGTTGGCCAAGCTTGCGCCGGCCGTGCTTCCGAACGATGCGCTCGTCGCCTCGCTCCAAGAGAGCCACCCCAACGATGCCCGTTGGCGGCTGTTCAGAAACGACCCGAACTACGTCTATGTTCTCAACTGGCTCTTCCAGTGCAGAGGGTACATCAAGTTGGCGAGCGAGCACTTCGACACCGATCTCTTTGAGATCGAGCTCTTCGAGTTGGTGAGCCCGCCGCCCGTGGACGACATGGCGTTGCTCATCAACAAGGTGAAGCTCGCGTTGATCGGCAAGGTGCACGGAAAGAAAGTGCTGTCTTTGGCGATGTTCGAAACCTTGTTCCGTGTCTACTTCGGCAGCGAAACACCCTTATCGGGCCCTCCAGAACCCGCCGCCGACGAGGATCCGCTGTTCGAGGATTCGGAAAAGTATCCGCATTTCAACGATCTATTTGTCGACGAGAAGTTGGACATCTTGTCCATTTTGATCACAGAGGTGTCGCTGTACCCGGACTTCCGTGATTACATCGATAAAGTCAAAATCTCTCCCGAAAACTTGAGACTCATGTCGGCGGCAAAAATCCCCACGCACGAGCCCCACAGTGGAGAAGAATACCTACTGTTGTTTGACGGGACCGCTCTATACAAACGCACGATAACCGCGCCTGAATTGGTCATCCCGAAAAAACGGAAGTTGGCGCCCCAAAACCCTGAGTTACACTACCCAGAAGAAGTCTTTGACGTTGCTATCATTGAATATGAGCTCATCTTCAAGGATGTCTATGCGCTTGATACGTTGATCAAGGAGTTGAAGAAGAAGAGGACTAAGAGCAGCAAAGCTATTTTGGACGTGATCAACGATAAAGAGTTCATATCCAATGTCTTTTCCTACGAAACAAGGAAAAGAAGGATCATTTCAGGAAGAAAGAAGGAGTTTGAGATGGCGCGTCTCTTGGCAACAAGAAAACGGTCCTCGCGTATTGAAGCCAAGGAGAAACAGAAGCATCTCGAGGAACAGGAAAGAAAAGCACAGGAGCTAGAGGACTTAAAATATGCCGCCACCAGACGTTCCCAACGGAATCAGAACTTGCAGGAGCAAAAGATGAGAATGGACTTCACTGCGGGTCTTTCACGAGGTGAGAGGCTCAATCTTCGGAAAGAGAAGGTGGAGGACGTTGTTGCTTCTGACGAGACTCCTGTTCCCTTTGAGAAGATCACTGAGCCCTCTGTTGAAACATCTGCTTCTCAAAATGAAGTTGCAGATCTTTCGAGCAAGAGTAAGACAATGGACGTCGATGCGGGCGAGAAGGACATTGTACCGGTTCAAAGTAGTCTGCCTGTCGCTGGTGAAAGAATTGACTCGGACAGCTCAGTCCACGAAACCGGGACTTTCAATCCTACTGGCCCTGGCCTTCCTACCAACTAGAGCTATTGTTTTAACCATTCTTGAGGAATGCAGAAAATTTTGGAACTCTCGCTGGTAGTACAATCGTCCGGTCGCCCGGGCTATTATACGGCAGATTCTGCATATACGAGATGACATCATGGCTAGCGGCTATCTAGAAATATTTCCCACCGTGGAGTGGCGATAGCCCATTGTGACTAGGAAACAAACGAGGAAGTTTTATTGTTCTAATTTGCTCTCCCGGTGTGCAAGAACTATAAAAGGAGGACTGCCTACGGACTCTGCAATTCCACTTATTGTCTCCGGTTTCATCTCGCCCGCACAATCGGACAAGTATCACACTTCTGCCGATCTCCGAACAATTCATAGAAAATTCATATAAAGCGGACATTGCCCCATCGGTCTCTGAGTCGCTACTTCTTACCAACATCGGCTTCCAGAATTCTTACACCAATGAAGACATTACACGCACTCTATATCATTTCAGTGATCCTGCTGATTGCAAACTCTGCAGTTATACTGGAGACACTACAGCCACAACTCGAAGTCGCTGATAATGGCGATAATTTAGAAATTTTTGCCAACACTGGACAGGCAAATTCATTCGTCGTGCAAGAACGCTCTTTGGGCCTTGAGGATTCTTCCGAGGGCGAAGATATCGAGGATGGAGAGAACTGGAAACTGAAGCAGTTGCTCTTTTCCGAACATCGTGAGAAACTGAAAGTCTCGAATCTACGTGGAAGGTCACCCGACACCAAAAATCTGGCTGAATGTTGTGAAGGCTGTGAAGACTGCCTCAAACGGAAAGAAGTGGACTTCGTGAACGACTTACAGCTTCTCGACGAGAACTTGAAAAGCTATGTGAACGATAGTGCTTACAACCACGCTCTTTTCCATGCAGAGTTCAGTTTGAGAAGTGCGCAGTTTTACAGTTTGCGGGCCAGAATAGAGACGATCAAGGCAAGAGGCGGTACCGAAGCAATAGCGAAGCTCTTTTCAGATGTCCAGTATCATTTTCAGTCGATGGAATCCCACCGAGAGTTGAAGCTCCACTTTCAAAGAAGAGATTTCTCGTCCTACGGCACGGAAAGACTCACCTCTCTTGCACTCAGACTTGTTGAATTCAACATTTCATTGCTTACGTTCGAGGACCTAGCGGCCCTGCTTCAGGGGCCCCTTGTCCCGTTGAAACGGAAATTGTCCACCAAGCAAAACCAGTTCCACGAGTTGCTTCGAGAAATCAAAGAATTTCCCGATGAGCACCGAGTGCTCTCGACGAGGGTGTCTAGCGTAGCCGCGTATCTCGATAGCATCCAGCAGCTTCTTGCGAGGGCGGAGTCTTTGGGTTTGGGGCAGAATGTTGTTTTCATGGCAAGCGGCTTGAATGGAATGAACTGATGGCTGTTTTGAACCACGTTCTGGTATATTGGTTTTGCTTTGCCCTTGTCTGAGCTTAGAGGCGAATGAGCATTCAATAAAGCTATGATTGGTTTTTCTGATGTAATGTGTATTGAGTCCATTTAATCTATAAACTGTGTAGGCCAACAACATCGGGACGACGAAATCGGTCTATAATGCGACTGAGGCACGTATTCCAAAGCCTTGGGAATTCAAGAAGATCTGAATCGAGAACATCCACAGAATGTCAATCTCGATCACAAATTCAATTCATCCAAAACTTGACTGGCCAATGTCTTGTAGCTCCAAGTGTTACCCAACGTCTTTTTGAATTGCACACCGTACAACCCGACAAGAGGCACCTTGACGATATTGATCTCGAACTTCAAAGGTGTCTTATACACCGCCATTTTCTGCGCAGCCTCCTCGCTGAAGACACTGTTAGACCGGTGGTGCCTGGCTCTTTGCTCAATTCTGGACGACACAAGCATATCGCTTCCCCCGCCGTTCAATTCGCCATTTAATGAGTCCATTGAAGAGTTTTCATATGATAGCTTTCTCATTTGAGCAAGAGTTTCTTCATCGAGATCGCCACTATCAATGTCTCCATTTGACAGAAGAATTCTGTTAATCTTCGCAGCAGCTGGAGTGTTCGGTGGCATCAACGATTGAGATCCGTTCTTTTTCTTGTAGTTTTGTGAGAATGCTTGGCCAATCGAGAAAGTTCTCCTATGGCCCAGATTCATCGAGTTCGAGGATCTGTGGCCTTTCACATGGTTCGTTGGAGAAACTATCAGCAATGGTCCATTTCCATGCATTGAACCTTTTCTGCTAGGCGTTTTAGAGGAATAATGCTGAGGAGTGACTATCTGGGGAAGTTGCAATGAATCTTTCCCCTTCTCGGGTGTTCTAAGATTCTCCAGATCCGCCTTCAACTTTTCGAACGAGCCAGAAGACAGATCAAACGCATTCCCATATAACCTTTTCTCTTCACTGTTGACATCCCGTCTGTACTCGTCAATGATCGTACTTGCAGTGGGTGTCACATTCTCGTCTGAAGTTGCTTCTTTTGGAGGCGCCAAATTGGTGTGCATGCACAAGAATCCACCCTTCACCTCTTGGAATTTAACTCCAAGCTTGCTCAAAGCACAAAGAATGTTGTACCGAATCACAGGCAAAGGTTTTGTCGAGGTCGTTTGAACGCTGAAGAATCCCTTCAAGAAAAGAGTCTTAGGGTATTCGATAGACGGCATACTGTTGCGCTTTGCATTGTTGAATTGCTCAATGATCTGCGCTTCGGACAACTGAGGGATGGGGTATTGGACATTTTCATCGAGAGCGACGTCATCGAACAAGCTCGATTCATGGTCCTCGATGGGCACATCCACGCCCTCGTCACTGTTCTGAGCCGCCATAGTGTTGGGCAACGCAGGTCTGGTCTTCCCACTGCGGTAGTAAGCAGAGTCCTTCCTCGCATGCAGACCGAGGGATTTCGCTCTTGCAGTAGGATGGAACTTCGTGCTGACTTGCAAAGTGGCTTTTTTACCTTCGGTTGGTGTTTGATCAACTGGCTGTGCGCCACTTCGTATCTGAGCAGCGTTGATATTAGGAAGTGGAGGAAGATATTCCAGAGGAATGTATCCATGCAGCTTTCCAGTAGTAGAGTGAGAGCGACCATGTTGCCTATAGGAATGCGATTCTGCCCTCGGGGCGAGAGTCTTCGGAGAAGATTTTTCATCCCTTGATTCTCCCTTCGAGGCGAACTTCTCCTTTGCTGTGATCTTCATACTCACTCCACGACGAACAGACAGATCGTCCTCCTGGGAGAGAGGTCCATCCTGTTGCGAATGACCTCTTGGCGACAAATGGTTTTGAGGCTGCGACGAAGCATGCGGGTCCATAGTGCTCAGCAAGTGACCATCTCTCGAAGGCGAGGCCTCCTTGCTTCGCAGCGGGCTTTGATGTTTGTATCTCTTGCCCGACATTTTCCTGAGAATGCTGTTGAAGCTTCCTGGCTTTGCGGCGTTTGGATCTAATGTTTCTGGCATATTCGCGGGAGAAATGGGGCTCTGCTGCTGCTGGAATGGGTGGACCAACGCCTCTTCCCGGCGCGCAGAACTGGAGGATGACCCGTCAAGCGTACTCGACATGATCGATGTGTGGGCCTGTTCTGGGAATGGAAGTGCGGGCGGTTTTGGTTCTGGTGGCGGTGGAGGAGAACGAGGCTTGGAATTAGCGAGGCCCGGCGAGTGTGGCCTGGCTTGGTCTGGTCTATTATACGACGGCTGTCTTGAAGGGCTGAATCCAGGAATCTCGCCACGAGAAGAAAGGCTGAGGTTCTTCTGCGGAGGGCTTCTCAAGAGAGGACTTGAGGCGGGTGCTTGGCTGTTCTGGGCGAGAGGCGCGTCGGCCTGCTGTTGACGCATGTGTGACTTGATGGCCTCCTCCTTTGCTCTCTTTCTCTTCTTCATCTCGTCCACCAAGTAGTATATGGAAACAAGCGGATGGAATCCGTGGACAGGGTCTGAGCCAGTGGTGGGGTGCGAATGGTGGCCATGATGGCCATGCTTGGCATTGTTGTACCAGTTTTCCGAGGACCTTTGATACTCCAGACTGGTGATGATGGAGGTGAGTTCCTCGGAGATGGAGGTCACCGAGCCTAGATCGAGCGAGGAAATCGTCTGCACAATCAGAGGGTCCAAGGGCAAGGTCAACGGAACACGCTTGGGCGTGTAGCTCGGCACGGCCGCGTCGAAGCCCTTGTTCATCCAAGGATGCTGGAGCACCTCAGCGAGCGTGGCTCTCTTCAAAGGATCCACCACGAGCATTCGCGAGAGCAAAGACACGCACTCTCTGGAGATGAACGCGGGGTACTCGACGTTACCCTTTTTTATTTTCTCGTGCAACGCCGAGACCACGGGGTCGTCAAACGGCACTTTCCCGCACACAAGCACATACAAGACGACGCCGAACGACCATACGTCGACCTCGGGCCCCGTATACGGCTTGGCACACAAGAGCTCTGGCGCCGCGAAGTAGAGCGAGCCGCAGTACGTCTTGAGCACGTGCTCCGGCGTGTACAAGTTGGACAAGCCGAAGTCGATGATCTTGATCTCGCCGTCCTTGTTGATCATGATGTTCTCGATCTTGAGGTCCCTGTGCACGACGTTGTTCTTGTGGCAGTAGTCGAGCGCCGACGCGATGCCGCGGGCGAACTTGCGCGCGTACTTCTCGTTCAACAGGCCGTGCGACACGATGTAGTCGAGCAACTGGCCGCCCTCGACGTACTCGAAGAGCATGTAGTAGTGGTTGGTCATGGGCACCATCTCGTAGAGCCGGCAGATGTGCGGGTGGAAGAGCAAGCGGCCCAACGCGCCCTCGCGGATCGTGCGCTTGTCACGGGCGATCTCCTTTTCGAATTCCTTTTGCCGCTGATTGGCTTCTTCCTGTGATTTGAGCGGCGGGTCGTTGGCATGTGCTCGTTGGTACAATTTGGCTGCACGGGGCACGATCTTGACGGCGCACTTCTCGTTGGTGGCGTTGTGTTTGGCCAACTTGACCTTGCCCATGGACCCGGCGCCAATGGTGCGGATGAAGTCCCAGTCGCCAATCAGCCGGCGGTAGAACTGCTGCTGCGGCTGCTGGGCGTTTGCCGGGTCAGCGGAAGCTCCCTTTTGTGGCCCTTGTTTTGACGACAGAGGGTGGCTTTTTTTGGATACGGGCGCCTGGGCAACGGCCGCTGCAGGTAACAATTGTGCTGCATTATCCCGCTGGGGATTTTGCTGGGGATTTTGCTGAGAAGATTGCTGAGAAGATTGCTGGGGAGGCTGCAGATTGTGATAATTTGGCGGAAGATGCTGGTTTTTTTGCCCCGGGGTTCCGGGCCCGTGGGCGCCGTGCAGGTGGTCGGAAAACGATCTCATCAGGCTCGACACGCTTCGGAGCATGCGTGGTGTCGCTGGCTGGGACGAGGTCGGGTTTAAGTTGCCGCCTACAGTATTACCTGAGCTCATGAAAAGCTAGAAGAGTAAGCGAAAAAGAAACTGGGCGGTGGGTCACGGAATTCAATAAAGTCACGCACTATGCAATGGTTTGCCGGTATTTCCTTGTTTTCCTGGATTTCCTGGATTTTCTGGTTTTGTGTCACGTAGAAATCGACACGGGGCGTGGTCACTGGGATTCTAGTCGGCGTGTAAAGTGAGTAAGCTTGATATGTGAGCTTGGCGGGAATCTGAGGGCAAGGTCCCAGTTCCGAGGGTAAAAGTGGGGGCGTGGCCGGAATTGAACGGTGCAGCCACAAACACAAAAAAAAGGGGTATCCTCGGCGGGTAGTGGGGATGGTTTTTGGCTGTAAAAAAGCACGTTTGTTACGAACTGGCGTTTAAGATTGCAGGTGGGGTCGAGTAGAGGTGCCAGGTTTCGGGGTGCACACGCAAACCAACCGCAACTCACCACGCAGGTCGAATATCGAAATGTTGAATGCATCGAAATGTCGCGTTGAAGAGTTAAGAGACAGGAAAAGCCCCCGGCACGTGATATCCTATTCTTTTTTGATCGGGACGGGGGCCAGTTTAAACGGGATGTTTGGCTTTTTTCGGATATGTGTGTATTTTTCATTGATTCTGGCTTGATTCTTGTTACGAAAACCTTTTTTAAATAGATTGAAAATCGAAAATTCCTGGTGTTATCTCCACCCATTATTTGCATGTTGTTCCATACCTTATCTTTTCTGTGCGGCCCATATCGCGGCATGGGTGGAAACGAAAAGTGGAACATGCACATGGTTCCTGGGCACGGCACGACCTGCGCGCACGCGTCACGTGCAAGGCTCAGCACACCCATGGCTGAGAAATAGTGTACATTTTTTTGATACACAACACAGGAAAGAACGGCAATAAATCTGTTTATTTTCAGTTTTTTGAGTAGATATAATGCTTGAAACGGTTGGATATATATTAGGGTAATTCATATTCTTACTTTACAAAGCATCGATGTGTATATCATTAAACTGGAATTTTGGCACTGGTTTATGATCTTTCAAATTTGGCCAGGATGCCAGGTGCGAAATTAAGCCAGCAAGTATACCCCAGTTTTTTGGAGATTTAACCAGCCGGTTAAAAATATCTAGATTTTTAAATCGAATCTTCTTTAGGAATAGCCGCTGGAAGGCGACCCAAAAGGGAAGTATTATGTCAATGCTACTCCTCAAAGTACCCGCACCAGCACTAATTGCCATATTTCAAGGAATCTAACAAAAAGAGGTGGAATGTTTACGCCTCTTTTTATCATTTGAGTCCGCCACGTGACCACAGATAATGCAGGGCTGAACATGGCATTTTGGCATGCCACATAACTTGCCCTTCTGCTGGTGACAGGTGTTTTTTTAGTGATGGTTTATGATAGTGGTGAATAAAACGCTGAAAAATAATTCAGATCTATCTATCTGGTAAATGACCAAGTTAAGTCCAACGCGAAGTTGAGGTCAGGTAGGAATCATCATAGGTGATTTGTGAGATGTGACCTCGAGTTGAGTTAAAGGTTCCATGTACTTTGGTCAAAAAAGTTACTCTTGAGCTCCTCTTTAATCAACGTAACAATTATGAAACCCACACATCTTGAAGATATCAATGAAGAAATACCCTGGTAGATTTTCTTGGAAAACAGGAATACTCCTAATTTGCAATTGCGACTTATAATAGTTGCGACACATATTTGAGTAAGAGAGCCCAACATAACACAATAGAATATTCATGATGATTTAAAGAGTATAAGACCAAAATAAAAGGAGAGAGACATACAGCAAGACAAAGTTAACTTTAACACGAAGTTGAGGTCAGGTCTGAATCATGGAAGGTGATTCATTAGATGTGACCTCGAAATGAGTCAGATGTTTTATGTATAGCTGTACAGTTTTTGGAATTAGAGAGTAACTTTTGAGCTCCCCTCAATCAATAAATGAAACAAGAAGTTCTACCTTCGAGTTCAAGCACTCGATGGCTTTTTCCAAGATTATCCTCAGAAAGAGGCCAAGAACACCCCTGCTATTCATCAGAAGTACATAGTTATTTCAACTAAACGAGATAATGTTCTAGCGAATTTGCTTACTGATGTTTCTGCTGTGTTCTTATAATTTGTGCCATTGATAGGCAATGCAAAAACGAATACGATTCCGGGCCAAACCTGCCTCAACTTCAAGGACTCAAATTTTCAGATCGTGGGGCAATAGAACTTATGAGTATTTTGATACTTGAGGTGTATTTTCTTCATTTGTGGTTCAGTTTCCTATCATGATATCCTCATAATTATTCTGATTGGATCAGTTTACTTACATAACCACTACGACTCTTCGTTTGCTTATAAATTGCACACTTTTCCAGTAAAGGTACACTAAATCAGACCACACATAAGTAGTACCAAAAATGACGGAACTTTGGGCCAATCACCTGAGCGTTTAGACAGAAACTAAGTGATCAGACAAACCCGGATCATATATATCTCATCTACTCTCATATCTCCATATCTACAATGCACTAGTTCTTCCTTTTTTTTTTCTCTCTCTCATATCTCCATGTCTACGCTTCACTAAGTCCTCCTCTCATATCTCCATGTCTACAATCCACTACTTCTCCTCTCATATAAGGTAGTTTATTCGTATAATATTTAACTTGCCACCACCGCACTTAGTGGTCCTTGTGGTGCTTGAGGTGGGCCTGGTACTCCCAGGTGTAGCCGGCCACGATGATGAAGAGCGCAATGTGGAGCAAAGGCTTGCCGGACGCGTTGTCGCCGTCAATGTACGCGGCCTTGTACTTGCCCCAAGGAGTGAAGCTCTTCTTGGCAGCAGGAGCGGGGCCAGTGGGCAACTTCTTGTAGAAGGACACGACCTCGGCCATTCTCTTGGCGTTGGGGTTGGAGCCGATGTTCTGGAATGTTAGTAGGGGTTGAATTTATGAAGAGTTTTGGGATTTCGAGGTGGGAGTTTTGAAGTTGAACGGAAGAATAAGAGTTGTGGTGAAAAAAAGGAGGAAGGGATGGCATGGGATGGTATGAGATGGTATGCTATGGTATGCTATGGTATGCTATGGTGATGGGGTCTGTGTTGGTTTTAAAATGATTGGGTGATGGGTTTGTTCTTTGTTCGTTGATGTTTGAATATGGGGGATATCATATCTGCAAGATTTGTATCTGATAAGTTTTTCACTGGAGGGAGATTTCAATATCGTTTTGGTGTTAAAAAGAATCTCAGACTCCAGAGCCATGATATCCGATCCTATTATGAAAGAATCTGGAAGAATCTGGATGCTATTTGGAAGATATAGCTAGCACATGGATATCTCACATATACGTATCAAACGTATCTTAGATATGCCACATTGCGTGTAATTCCCGTCGAAACACTTCGAAGATCATATCAGATGGGATATTAAGAGAATTATCCAGTATTTAATGAGCTTTGTGTGCGATTCAGCTCATCTTCTGGAGAGAAGTATAGTGTGCCTTTAGAGTTGAAGATAACTGAGGAACTATCTAGATAAAGTCACACTAACGGATGCATTTTCATAGGTAGAAGCTCGGGAATGTTTTAAAAACGAAAAATGTGGATATATGATTCCAAATAAGAACTTCAAACACCCGTGTAGTGGGCTAGTCTACCCGCCATGAAAACGGAGGCAAACCTCATAGAATACTCGTAAAAAGCTCGACAAAACTCGAGAAAACTCGCAAATCGAAATATGGGCTGGAACATACCTTGGCAGAAGCGATCTTGGGAGGGATCAAAGTGGACAATTGTCTTCTGGCGGCGAACATTGTTGTATTCTTTGTGGATCTACCTTAGAAGTTTCGTTTACTAGGTGGACGATAATTTGAGGTCCGAGCCAGGATGCTCGGATTTTTCGCGGCACGCGCTCTCATTCGCTGGGAGGTGTTATGTGCAGGTCACGAATATGGGCCCTCAAATGTGATATATTCCTGGTGTTTTAGATGAATACAAAGCTTAATTCCTGTATGAATATGTTCGCAACTTAAGGGGAGAGACCGAGAAGAGTTTATTTACTTATACTACCATGGGGCTTGTTGCGTGCTTCGAAATGAACAGGACACTTATTCCAAGCGAGCGACACGTGATGCGGATCACGTGACTAGGCTAGCACTACATGGTTCTTGCTTCGTGCTTCTTACTCATGTCTAAGTCACCAAAACCGTCTGAGTGGGTCTATTTCTGATCCCTATTCGATTCTGAGCACATACGAACCTTACTTTTCCTGTCATTTCATTCCGTACTTCGTTTATTCCTAGCCCTAGACTATACCTAGTTCTCACTAATATACAACACTGGATGTTAGTAAACTGATAGAAAGACATAGAATGCTTTAAATATTCCCTAAAAATGGAATAGAAAAACATTAGAACCCCAAGAAAAATCATCACATACCGTTGTTTCCTCTGATGAAGACGTCGCCGTACGTCTTTGTCTCGTTCTCTTGCACAAACTCTTTGGCAGATTGTAACACCACGTTCATGTACCCATCAATACTTTGCAAATCGCCTTTATATTCAACATCGTTGTGGAGCTTGACGACCACAGAGCTGCCGATAATGGAGCCGAGAAATTTGGTGGGATCCGTTTTGACGTCGGACATTTTTAGTGGATGGAGTTTCAAAAGATACGTGAGCTGTGTGCTTGATGTACGGAGGGCGTGTGCGAACCGAAACATGAAAGGATATAGGGTTTGGGTAATTAGGTCAGGTTTGAAATTGGAGAGGAAACTTTTTGTAACAACTAGATATCAGCAGAGGCTTGAAAGATGTTTTGAGTGATATTAAGAATAATATGTATATAATGTTGAGGGATCTTACTCAAAGTATTAAGAGAAGGATGAAAATGGACTCTATTATACTTACGCAGTGGTTCACCAGTGATCAGTCTGGTAGTTCCGGGTTCTTAGCAAAATTCCTTCTACAATATAAAATGCCACTATTTGAAAAAAACCTTGAATTCACGTGATTAGAATCATACATAAATCATCACCACTATTCGGAAACGCATGCAAGAAAATGGAATGCCATTATTATTCCCGACTTGATTACCCTCGCGATTTACAAGATGCTCAGACAAGAAAAGGAGCTGGTATCAATTCACCCACACATTGAGAAATACTTAACTTTACCCCAAGCTTATTTTTTATTCGAATCCAGAATGAAAAAATTTCGATAATCATCTAGACATAAAATTCACACAAATAGATAAATTTATAAATTCGAGTCCATCGTATCTCCTCATTGTTTCTCAGTAGCGTGCCTTTTGGCGTCTGCTGTGCGAGCGTGTCACGTGACGTGTGTTTACGGAGACCGCACGGGCGAAAAACAAAAAAGCATACGCCCCACAAGACCCCTTTCTTTCCTTTGATTCCCAATCTCTTCACAAATCACAAAATGGACAAGCTCAAGGATGTATGTAAATGATCAGAAATTATTCTTTTCGCAAACGGCGTTCTTTTTTTTTCGTTTTTACGACCAGGGGCCAGGTATCATACCCCTTTTTTTCATACCACACACGTGTGCGTGACCCCGGCGGCTAACGAGAAACACAAAAACACACCATCACACCCCTGAATTCCCCCCTCATTTTAAAAAAAAATACTAACCTGTAGAAAATTAATAGTTTGAAGTTGGACGCCGAGAAGTGGCAGGAGAAATCCGACGAGTTGGCCGACAAGATCAAGGAGTTGGAGCAGGAGAACTTGGACAAGGACCACCAGATCCAGGCGTTGACGAGAAAGAACCAGGTGCTCGAGGACCAGGTGGAGAAGTTGGAGAGCGACGTGTCGGAGATCAAGGAGACCGCGGACCAGTCGACGTCGTTGAGAACGTCCAACGACAACTACACCAAGAAGAACCAGGTGCTCGAGGAGGAGTTGGAGGAGGCCGACAAGAACTTGAAGGAGACCACGGCCAAGTTGCGCGAGACCGACATCAAGGCCGAGCAGTTGGAGCGCAAGGTCGCGTCCTTGGAGTCCGAGAAGGACGAGTGGGAGAAGAAGTTCGAGGAGTTGGACGATAAGTACAGCGCCGCCAAGGCCGAGTTGGACGAGATCAGCCAGCAGTTGGAGGCCATCTAGGCCTCGCCGCCCTCGTATATACACCGGCTACTTGCTAATTGATACTATATATACTGCATTGACGTCGCGGGCTGTAGAGACTGCAAATCGCCAGGACGTAGAGCTACTTTTGCACACGTTTGTGGTTTCATTATTTGACGATGTCGAAATCCACCTGCCTGATTTGGACGAGGCACACGCGCGGATAGCTCGGCTAGTTATGTGCAAGATATTTTAATTGCAATGGCACGATTGGTGTGCTTCACAATGGAATGTGCGGTTTTCAAATGCTTTTTGTCTTTTTTTTTTGTTTTTTTTTTGTTTTTCGGGTTATGATGATTGTAATGAAATGTTCTGGCCAGTCAAATGAGTTAGAAAAAATTGAAGATCTTTTCTCAGTGAACGCTGACTGTGTGTCAGATAAAACTGGCTCGAATCTAGAGAGAACTGAGCACCTGTATAAATATTAAAAGAAGAGAAAGTAATCAAAGAGAAAATGAAGTAAGAGAAAGTAATGGAAGAGAATAAAATCAAAAAGAGAATAAAATCAAAAAGAGAATACTATCGGAAAGAGAATCTTATCGGAAAGAGAATCTTAACCTTTTATCGGAAAGAGTAGCAGCGAAACGAAAACTGTTTGTAGAACTGGTGGAAATCTTGTCTCCTTTCAGTCTCTGGTTTCTTAATTTTTTCGATTCTTTGGTTTCTCAACTATCAATGTATGAACTTGACCTGATTTGATTTGAAGAGGGTGCTGTGTAAATGCACACTTGTAATAGGCCTGTCAAGTTGAACTCAGTAATAGGTGGCACAATGGAGCATTCACGAAAATCTATAAAAGTGCTGAAATGTCTACTTTAGCCCATCGAAGACAATCCAGATTTACATCAAAAACCTGATTTTTTCCCAAAATATTGGCTGCCACTTGGCATGAGTCACTGCTCTACACATTCCCATACTCACTGTGGCATTTGCAACAACTAAGATATTACGATAGCACTGATTTTTTTTTACTGATACCAGAAGTTGTGATAGAACCCCCTGGGCATATTTCTAAAAAAACAGGAGATCGAGTTATCCCCCTCTTCTTCTTTTTCTATTCCTTGCTTTGCGTACTTTTCCTAGTTGAGGTCAGGTCGAAATCATGAAAAGTGATTCGTTAGATATAATCTCAAGTTGGGTTAAAGGCTTTATGTATGGTTGATCTTAGAAGGTAAGTTTCGAGCTCTCCTCTAACCAACGTACCAATCAAGAAATCCACCCATCACGAATACATCAATGGAGAAATATCCTGGTAGATTTTCTTGGAAAACAGTAGTACTCTTAATTGGCTATTGCGACTTATAGCACTGGAGACACATCTTTGAATAAGAGAGCCCAACATATAACAATGGAATATTCATGATAGTTTTAAACGGTACAAGCAGGAGAGATACAAAAACATATGACTAATAAATTTGAACACGAAGTTGACGTCAAGTAGTCATGGAATGTGATTCATTAGATGTGACCACGACTTGTCTTAGAGGCTAGATGTATAGATAATAGCGGTACAGTTTTTGGGCTTAAGAAAAGGTACTTTTTCAGCTATTCTTTAAACCATATATCTATCAAAAGAAAAAAACGATCATCCTAGCTCAAGTATTAATCATTACTGAAACAAAATGGATTCATATAGTCTTGTAAAGGCATGTGAAATATATAAGAGATATAATTCATTTGGACCTTTAGTTCGATTGGATTAGAGGTTGGATGTATAGCAGTACAGTTTTAGGCTTAGAAGGTGAGAAAAAATGCAACTCCCCAGTTCCTCCTTACTCAACGAATCTACCATAAAAAAAATCTCTTTTTATCAAAAAATACCCTTCCTTAAAAAAATATCTCTCCCTAAAAGTGAGGTCAGGTCGGAATCATTGTAAGTGATTCGTGAGATGGGTCCTCGAAATGGGTTAGAGGTTTTATATATAACTTTATAGTTTTTGGGCCTAGAAGGTAACTTCTGAGCTTTCCTCTTATCAATGAATCTAACTAAAAAAAAAACACCCTAGTTTATTACCCCAAGTCCATTCTCCCCTATATGGCCCTGCATCGCACGCGCATCTCTAAACCACCTGAATCCTAAGCCTCCCGATTGTTAAAAGATACGCCTCCAAACCTGCACTGGGCCTTTTGAAAAACCTTGCTTCGACGTTATTTTAAGTAGCGTTTCCTCTCTATTTTGATAAAGAGATTACATATTTCTTGGCCCCGCCGCTATTTATGGGCCACCAGTTGCATCTCGATTCTGCCTTTCCACCCTAATCCACCCTAATTCACCCTAATTCACTCTTATCCACTCTTATTCACTCTACTCCAAGCACAAGGTGCAACATTTCCACATGAATCTGCTTTTCCGGGCACCTCCCAGCGACGAGCTCCCGGTGCACCAAATCGACGAGGAATATGATGTCCGGCGTACTAGTCGGGAAGCAGGGCGAGATAATAGAGATATTACGAGAGATCCATACAGAGACTCATACAGAGACTCATATAGAGATGGAGGAGATGTCACACGAGAAACTAGAGAAACTAGAGAACATCGAGAAAGATATCAAGATGGATATCAAGATGGACATCGCGACCGGGACTTTCCTTCCGCCCTGCCGAGAACACCTGCATCACAAAACCGGCATCTGACAATGACGATGACGATGGCGGTGCAGCACGACCTTTTCGACCCTGGCGAACGCATTCCGTCGTACGAGTCGTCGCAGGAACAGCATTCCCGACGGCCGCTCCAGCCCGGAAATAGGTTATCACACGACACCCGAACACGCAGCGTGCCGGGCGAAATCGGCCGGTTCGGGCCCTCTATCCCTTCTGTGGCGTCTATGGCCCTGCTATCTTCAGAATTACCACTGGCAGATGATCCTATGGCCACAAACACAAACACAAACTCAAACACAGGCTTAAACTCAAGCATAAACACAAGCATAGGCATGAATTCACACACAGGCATGAACTCACACACAACCACAGGCATGAACTTAATTACAAACACAAGCATAACCCCACACACTGCCATACCCCCGGGTCTACGGAGCAGGGGCATGGGTATAGATGCAGGAGCAGTATCCGGAAACACCCCGGGAAACACCTCCGGCACCGGAACCGGAAACACCACTAACACTAACACAAACACAAACACAAACACCGGGAGGCCCCGGGACCGGGACCGGGACTCCGCGAGCCCGGCACGTGACGAGAAACGCTCGTTGAAAACGCTCGGGCTCAAGTTCCTCAACGCCAGGCAACATCTCTTGCTTGCTGCATGCAGGGACTTCTCCCTCGTCCCATGCGTGTTTGGCCTTGTGCAGTCGTGGTGGACGCTTTTCCAAGGGTCCGAAACGACCCAGACTTCAGGGATTACCCTGGCCCATAACTCCGAGCACTTTCTCGCCGGAATCACGCTGGCCCGCAATTCCGAGCACTTTCTCGCGGGCATGTGGTGCATAGTCGCAGGATACCTCCTGTACTCTGTGCTCGACGGGCTCATGGTGCGGTGGATCGTCAGTTATACCACTACCGGATCCATCGTGCGCATGGCAACGATGCTGGCGATTCTCGTGGCCATCGAGCAGTACTTGGTGGCGGCGTTCTCGGCAGAGGGCTACAACTACGCACTCCACACGTGGATTCTCATCAGCTGTGCGCTCACGCTCCTCTACATCGGACAGAACTTCGTCACGTCCAACATCGACTTGAGGGGCAAGTACCGCCCGCGGTTCTTCGATTTCTACAACATCGTGGTGTTTGCCGTGGTCCCTGTGGGAATGGCCAGCTTCATCACCATGGTCGGGCTTCTCCGCTCGCTTCTTATTCTACGTTTGGACATCGACCAGCAGATCGTGTAGGTTTGGGTGTGGGTGGGGAATGGAAGGTGTAGGAAGGTAATGGAAGGTTGTGGAAGGTGATGGAAGGTTTAGGTGGGGATTGGAGAAGATGTGGGGAAGGGGAGGGGATGGAAGGGATGGGGAGTGATTGTAATGAGGCTTGTTAATGTTGGTTGATCGGTGGGGCATGAAAATTACGGATACGGGTTCTATGAGTATTGGAACTTATGGACATTGGAACCTATGAGTGTTGGAATATATAAAGATTGGAAACTATGAGTGTTGGAATATATGAAGATTGGAACTTATGAATACCGGGTCCTATGAAGATTGGATTAATGAAAATTGGAACTTATTAATACTGGAACATTTGCATATTGGAACTTATGAATTCTGGATCTTATGAATACTGGATCTTATATATCTTGGAACCTGGGAGTATTGGAACCTATGAATATTGGAAGTATATTGGAAGAATACTGGATAAATGGCTATCGTAATCCACCTATGAATACTGGATCCTATGGATACTGAAACCTATGAGTATTGGAACTGAGAACTCTTAATTAAAATAATTTAGATTCGAAAGAAAAGACTGTAAGTGAAGCAGGACTAGACAAACTTATACAAACTGCATGAGTGTTGGAACCTATCAAATATTGGATATATGAATACTGGAATATATTGAGATTGGAACCTATGAATGTTGGAACACATGAGCATTCGAACCTATGGGTATTGGAACCTATGGATTTTGAAACCTATGAAATACTGGATCTACGAGTACTGGAACCTATGGATCTTGGAACCTGTGAATACTGGAACTTATGAATGCTGGAGCTTATGAATACTGGAACTTATGAATACTTGAACTTATGAATACTGGATTGGATCTTGGAGACGTATATGTCAGGTAGGACATGACCACATGCATATTCTCGAGCTATTTCACTACATGACCAACGCTTCGTCTAAACACCAAATCCTGAACACAAAAAAAACCTTTTACCGAAAGAAGGGTTTCAAAAAGTCACACAACACATCGTCTTCGAAAATTAAGAGTTTGGTCGTGTACTGGAAACCACAGGTTCATACTCTACTTTTAATCAATTAATCTAGAATTGAAGTACAGGAAACAAGAACACATTTCGAAGCACACATAAGCGATGCCATCCCTATCCAATTCAAACTTGATATTCAGCTTAAATGAAGAGCAGTTTTAGCGGAGACTGGTCTGGCGGTATCCGGTGGTTATTCTTTGCCATCTTCATCGCTGTAATATTGATATGCGTGATCGGCACAATATAAGTCAACAAGAATAGCGTCTAAACACAAATCACCACGTGTAGGTACTCATAACCTTCTACTATATAAACGACAGTCGTCCCCGTTAAAGACTAATCGCCCTTTTTCTTTATCCTTTATTTAAAGATTTCACAATCATACCTATTTCACCTTTTTCCCCATCATTAAGTCACTAACGTCACGTACTGCTCAGATAACCCTGGCAGTGTATCGTAGAAAGTAGTAATATGAAATGCCAAACGAAAAGCGTATGACCTGAGCGGACGGCTTCGGTGTATTTCTCGCTGATTCATGGGAAGATAGTATTTAGCAATCTAATGATCATGTTCCTCTCAAACAAACATATCGTATTACAAGGAAAAACTTCCCCTGACTACACATCTCTTTGTCAACTACTCTTTAGAAATTCCATAAACACGCCTGGGTAATGCACTGAGTATCGAGAGACTCATAATCTAGTTTCCTCAAAAAGCATTCTTCATCCCGAGGAGTACAGAAGTATGGAGGTGGAAATCAAACCAGTCCTGGAATTCGGATGAAAAGTTCCCACAGGCAAACAGTGGATATTTTTTGGGTCTTTCTCTCCAAGCTTTACAAGAAACAAGGCCTTTATTTCTAAGGAGGCAGATCGTATTACAGGAAAAAACATCTCTACTCAACTAATCCTAAAAAACCCATAAATATGTCTGGATGATGCACTGAGTATTGAGAGCCTCCAGCCTTCCTAAGCCCTAGTCTCTCCTCGTCACATTAGCCGCATCTAAAAACCATGTCAACTGGTCACTATTGTTTTACTTTGCCCCAACGCTATGAACCTGAGAAATAGCTCAGAAACGTCCACAGCCTGCCTCTTCTATCGATCGATGGATGTGTTTGTATATTTTAAAAATATCCTTTTTGTCTCCTCAAATTAGTTATTATTGGGCAATTATGCTTGCTTTAGGATTCCTTACATTTAAATGCAGAGAGAGGGTTTGAAGAAAGTTCTCAAAATCATTGATACTGAGTTTATTGGAAAATAAGAGATTTTATTCTGATTAACAATCGTATGACATACTAGAGAAAAGTACACTTAGTTGCGGCCACACCAGGTATAAAGCACTATTTCCCGTCCGATCAATGTTAGTTAAGCTGCCTAGGGCCACACTGAGTAGTGTAGTGGGAGACCATATGCGAAATTGTGGTGCTGCAATTTTTTTTTTTTGGTTTTTAAAGGGAGTTCCTCTCTTTTTAGAGAACAAAAACCCCCAACTGAAAAGCAGCAAATACAAAAGGCTTGGAAAGGTTAATTTTGGTGGTATCTAGCACTTTTACAGGAAGTGGCTATCTTTTTATTCCCTTTTTCTTGCGTGTTCACTCTCTCAAAATAATTGGGCCTGCATTGAAGCAGGAGATTAGTGCACTCATGAAAATAAAAAATAAAATGAAATATGAGAAATGAAAATCATACACGATTCTGCCCGAATAAGAAAATAAAAACCACACGGAAAGATACTTAACACCCAAAGAAACACAAGATACCTATATCGTATAATATCCACCATATTTCGTCCATTCTATAGTCCCCTTTCTCCTATTCACCTTTGGACCCCCAACTCAACGTACTGCATATAACACACCACCTCGCGCGAAAAACCACCATACAATCTTCATACCATCTTTTTACCATCGATCTCCACCAGTTTCAGGCCGTTTGAAACGCAATAAAATACCCCTAAATTTTCCAGTATGGGTGTTCACATCTACGGAAAAGCAATAAAACACAACGCGCTCGTGCGCATCGGGCTCGCCAAGCGCATTTTCGGCGTGGGGTACCAGACCGCCCAGCAGATCTGTGCCAAAGTAGGAATTTACCCCCAGATGAGAATGAACCAGCTCACGGAGCCGCAGATCATGGCGATCAACAAGGAGCTTTCGGACATGACGATCGAGACGCAGTTGAAGCAGAAAATCCTCGACGACATCGCGTTGAAGAGATCCATCAACCTGTATGCCGGTATCAGACACGCCAACTCGTTGCCTGTGCGAGGCCAAGGCACGAGAAACAACGCCCGCACGGCCAAGAAGTTGAACAGGCTAGACCGGAAGTTGTAGATTGGAGAGTTGTGGGGATTATGGGGAGGTTTGGAGGGGATTGGAGAGTTTGGAGAGTTTGGAGAGTTTGGAGAGTTTGGAGAGTTTGGAGAGGATTGGAGTATTTGCATGTATATATAATAGACAACAGAAGCAGAAGCTGAAGGTGGGATTGTAGAGAAGGAGGGGGAAAGAGAAGGTGGAATTATAGATAAGAAGGAGGAAGGAAGGAGAGAGGGAGAGAGTGGAGGAATATGGAAAAGGAATATGGATATGGACATTGGAAAAGAAATGTGGAAAAGAAGAATAGAAAACGAATGTGGAAATGGAATATAGAAAAAGGAATTTGGAAAAGTGAATATGGAAAAGAAACTTTTGCTTCAGTGGTTAGGCAAAGGGCATGCCAGTATAAGACTCTTACTTTCACACACTGAGCAGCATGGTATAATTGTTAACCATATTTAGCTATAGGCTTTTTAGGAAGATATGTTTCTTTAAAAAGGAAAAAACCTGATGGATGTCAAAAGTGACACGATAGTCGATGCCTTCCACTTGTGTGAAGCCTTTGGCAACAATTCGACCTTTATGCTTATTCTTGTCCTTGAATGAGAGTATCCATTTGCTCCCAACTGGGTTTACGCCAGGAAGGTACTCAACCTTATGAAAGGTCTTGTTCTCCAGAAAAGCTTCCCATTCGTCGTCACATGCTTCTCTCTATGATCGATCTGCATCTTTCAGCATGGCTTCGGTAATTGAATTTAATAAATTAGGTACATAAGTAAATCATATCCGGCAATTGTGTCACAGAATCGATTGCATTAAGTTCATGAATATATGAAAGTATGTTGGAAAGTGGATCCCAACTTACATAAGGAATTACCTCTTCTCCTCACGTTTGCCGTCTGATGGTAGAGAGTCATCTTGGGCTTACTCACATTTATAATAAGTGTGACGTTTTCAAACATGGTGCCAAGAGATTGGTTTCTCGATAGGTATGAAGCTTCGAGTGATTTTAGCACCAGCTGACCCCTCATATGAGAACTTGAAAACTTTCAGTTTTATTTGACTGGTTCGTGAAGATCGGCCAAAAAGTACCATGTATACTTAGGAAAACGACGGAAATATCCTTCGGATGAACTTGAACTCCTTTCATTTTTACTGCCTTTGCTGATTACTAAATCGTGGATAGCGATTTCTCCTTTTGAGTACTTGACAAAGTTCATTCTGACACGAAGTTTAGTAAAAAGAGGTCAGGTCAGAATCATGATAGGTGATTCGTGAGATGTGACCCCGAAATGGGTTAGACGTCTTATGTATAGCTGTATAGGTTTTGGGCTTAGAAGGAAACATTTGAGCTTCTTCTTAATCAATGAATCTATCAAAAAAAAGGAAAATAAAGGTTTACACTTGTTTCGATTCCATTTCTTTGGTATGGCTCATTCTGATGGTAGAGTAAGGGGAAGACTATATAATATTATTGGTCCAAGTTTTCCAACTTTGGTCGGACTAGTAGGAAAAAGGAAGATCTTACATAATTTCCGTTCTATTTTCTTTCTCATCTTCTGAAACATCTTCGATACAGGCGGCGTCATATATGTTCAAATGTGCATTTTTTTCTAGTTACATTGAGTGCTCATACATGGTAGACAGGTGCAAATTATGGCTTCTCATTTGAGGACCTTTCCTCTCCTATTCCCCTTCTCTAAAACACATAAAAAATTCCCGAAACTTCCTTGAAACTAATACAAATCGATTTCTCACGGCACTCGGTGCTTGACATCTACGTGTCCTATCTTTATTTAGCATGATCTTTTCAAATATTCTCATCTCACATCATATATCTCACTTCACAAATCACATCTACTCTCCCCCATGTAAAACCACGAAAACCGCCTCAAAAGCCATCAAAACAAAACCCCTTTATTTCTTCTTCTTCAAATTCCTATATCTACACTCTCTACCCGAAAAGCTGGATGGAGTCCGCCTCCACCATGGGCTCGTCTCCATCCTCACCCTCCTCATTTCTGTCACTTTCGTCCTCCTCCTTCATGCTGATTTTCTGGCCCAAAAGCGACGCGAAAAACTCGTCGATCTGGTCGTCGGTCCACTTCACCCACTGCCGAGGCGTGTCGAAGTTGGCGATCGGTTCCTGCACGTGAAAACGCAACTTTCTTCCTTTGGAGGCCTTGTTATCTACGTTTTTCTTCAACTTCGTAGACGCCGCGCCACGCAACGCAAACTGCAACCCGGAGGTCGGGTCGCTCGACTGGATCTTCTTGTCGACGAGATCGTTCAAAAGCACGCGGTAGAAATCCTCGTCGTCGAAGATCTGGGCCATTTCCTGCATATTGAGCGACCGGGTTTGGGTCCGGGGCAACTCCTCGGCTTCCGGCCCGTTTTCGGCGGTTTTTCCGTCATTTTCATCGTTTTCATCGTTTTCATCGTCCTTCTCGCTCTCGTACGCCAACGGCGTGATTTTGCGCCGGTTGAGCCTCGTTCTCTTGACGAGTCTATCCATATCCAGGAGATTATTGAGTACTTGTTGTTCTGCCGACTGATTGAGCGCCTTGAACTTCGACGCGTTCATCGCAGACGACCCGGACGAGTTCTGGATCTTCGCCAGCCATTTCGTCAACACGGTCGACCGGTACTGCGCCAACACGGCGTCCTGCAGCGCACTTGTGGCCAAATATTGTTGTAAAGTGCGTTTCTTGGCCGATTTTCCGGATTTTTCGGAATTTTTCAGGTTTGCCGCTGCAGGAAGCTGCTCCCTGCGCATGAGCGCGTCTCTGAGCGTGCTGATGGTATCCAAGAGATCGTAGCATGCAGAAGTCGCGTCGTCTATTTTAGACTTAGTGTTTTTAGGGACGTCCACAAGTGTCTTCAACTGCTTCTTATTTGCAGGAAGCAAGTTGGAGGAGGTCAACGCTTTCTGGACCTTCAACCGCGAGTCGATGAGAGCGTCGAATTCCTTGTGTTGCTGGAGAACAGAGTACCCTTTGAGTGCATCTGCAGCTGCAGATTGCGAAAGCCTGCTGACGATGTGTTTCTTCTCCGAGGCCATCATCAGCTTAATTTTTTCTCTCTGTCTGTTTTTCAGAGCCTCGTTGGCGTTTTCAGATGTATCGGAGTCGTTTTCCGAGTCATTATCCGAACCACTATTTTCAAGTTGTGAGTCTTCTTCAGAGCCCGATTCCGAGTCCGTTTGTGAGCCGAATTCCTCGTTTTTTTCGCGATTCCCACTCATTCCGTCGCTCTCTTCCTCCTCGTCCAACTCCGAGCCCGAGATCTCGTCTCCTTCGGAATCTGACCCGGACATTTCCTCACTTTCTTCACTATCTTCACTATCTTCATAGAGCGCCTTTCTGGGGGTCACGTGCCCCGTATACTTCTTATCCTTCACCAAGCCGTTTTCCTTCCTGAGCTTTGATTTCGACACAGCCACATAGTGTCCCCGCTCGTTGCCCAGATCCAGGCCGTCATTTCCATCGTTATCACTATCTCCAAAAGGATCGGCCAACTCCGAGTTTTCGATATCGAAATCGTTCTGTGGCGCGCTGAGTTCAGCTATCTGCTCGGCCAAGGACTTTTTGGCCATTTTCAATGGTTTTTGTGTGAAAATTGGTGGGTTTTTGGTGGATTACCGGTGATATATGTGTCTGATAAGATGAGCATATGTGATTTGAGATGAGATGTGAGATGCGATGCCGTGGGTTGGAGTGCATATAGACGGGGGCTGGAGAATATATAATTTCTTTGACAAGGCAAGAACAAAGTATGAAGCGGGTTTTAAAGATGGAAAATTTGATGATCGTTAAATTTCCAAATATTTAAGCTTGACCTGGATGTGAAATGTTAGGATTCTGTTTCGAGTGGCACGTACGATGGATGTGCTAGCGTGTGATCACGTGACTTCCACGGACTCTCATGCGGGGCGTCTTTGATTTCTTTACATCCGCTGGTGATACTGCTTCGTGCAAGAAACTCTCGTTGATTCCCGCTTTTTAAAGCTTTTCAGTTTGTGCTCACGGCCTTTTCTTTCTTCTACGGGTGAGATTAGTTATTTTAGGGCAGTTTATGCTGTTTTGTAAGGTCTGCGCGGTCATTTTCTTAGGGATGTGACTTTTCCATAATTTTCTCCAGGTTTTATGATAGCACATTGTATCACCACTTTTTATCTTTGACAAGTACTGATATTTTTTTATTCGGGACCGGCGGATGTCGATTTATTTGGCATGTTCGGGGCGTCTTTGCACCGTCGTGTGTCACGTGAGAGGCACGAAACACCCCGGTTTCTTACTTTTAATGGCCGATCACACAGTAAGCAAGGTGATTTGTAGATGTGTTTTCTTCCGGCCAGTTTCAGCAGCCTCTAGTATGCACACCATTACCAGGCTAATCCCGTGGGTTTTTAAAAATTGTGAAGTGCATGGCAAGTGCCTATTTCCTTGCCACATTTTAAATGTACTCAGGAACAAAAACATTACATGTGTCTTGACCCAGTATGAACTCTTGATTCGACTGGTCTGATATAATTTTGATTAGCTCTTCTGAGTTGGGTGTATACTTGTGTGCATCATTTTTTTTTTTGCTATAAAGCATCAGTTATTAGATGATCACTCGTCTTTAGCAACATCGATCGTCTTTAGCAACATTGATGAGCGATCGCTTGTATTGACAATTCAAGCCAACCTAGGATAATCGTTTTGACCTCTTTATGTCTATTCACGGCCCAATGAGACCCGACACATTCAAGATATGTGGTAATAGAAGCGAATTGCATTGCATACCCGGTCACGTGACACGGGCAAGCTACCTTCATCCCAAACCCCCCTCGTTTCTTACATTCTTTATTAATTTATCTTATCTTTTCTCTTTATTTCTATACTCCGTGGCCGCTCGGGCCAGCCAAAGCTGCCCTGAGATTTAAATATATCAAGCGAGCTCGTAAAAAATCACGAGTGGAATTTCACTGGACCTCAGAATCATAAAAGGCTCATCTTCGGTATATATGGCCTCCGAATAGCGCCACTTTCAATAGGCCCCGCCATTTGAATCATCCCTTAGAATGAAATTCCAATTATTTTAAAGAGATTTCTCATTTCAAAAAAAGGCTGTGTCTCTATTCCATCCGCAATCCTTCGGTAATCCTTCTGTAATTCTTATCTACTCACAACTCCTCGTCCATTTTCTCGTCCATTTTCTCTTCCGAATTCTCCGGCTGCTGCTCCTTGGGAACACCCGTGATGATCTCGTCCAAGTCGGGTTTTCTCTGGCCCACCAACGCGTCATATTCGGCCTGATTATTTTTCTTGTTTTCCTCAATCTGCTTATACTTTTCTACAGATGCAAGGTACTTTTCAAGGTTATATCCAGCCCCGGCCTGGCTCTCCAAGGGCGTGTACGGCCTTTGCTTCAAATCCCTCAATCTTCTCTTGTGGATTTTGCCTTTATTGTGGCGGTCCAACGAGTCCTGGTTTTCAAAATACTTGGCACATTCCACACAGTAGTATTGGCCCAAACCCGGTTTTGTTTCATCGAGCGGCTGGTTTTTCAACGCGGTGATCGCCTGCGGGCTCAGGAGATCGTCGTACACGAGGTCGAGGTCACGTGTTCTTCTCTTCGTCTTGTACCTCTTGACACTGTATCTTCCCATTTTTGTGTGTGTGAAATGAAGTGAAGATGGGTTTAAGATGGTGAGATGAGATCGAATCTTTGATTGTGCGATGAGCATCTGGAGTGCGCACCGAAAAAAGAGTACAGTATGATTATGAATATGTTGAATTGATTGGCTTTTTAGTCGAATAAATGATTGGATTGATTGGATGGTTAATAAAGTATGAATGGAGTGCATCCGTGATATTCAAAGATGTTTTTTAAGTAGAATGATCCGTGATTATTGTATTTCTCGGGGGACGGGGGATTTAGTACATGTGTCTCGATGTCAGTCACGTGACCAGGGCCGTGCTTGGTTTCTATGTCACGAGAATTCAAGACTATGCATCTTTTCGGAAAACAAATTGCGTTAATTCAGAAACTTATGGATTCGAAGATGTGAGAAAGAACGCTTTTTTCCCACGTAGTTGTGGCCTCTGGTCAGTTGTTGTGGGGTCATAGAGAGAGAAACGAGAGCGCAATGGATTATGAGCACAGTTTCACATGCCACTTCCAAACCGTCTCTTGAGGCATAAGAAATAATAGACTGGTTTTAGAATTTAGAAAGCGACTATGAAAATTCGAAATATTTGATACTTTACGCCGGAAATTGTATATTTTTATCGTTTCCTTCCCTACCCTCGTATATGATATTATAAGTGGTTTGCAGCCAGAATCCCACCATCGCTATTGAGAAAGAAGGAATCGAGAGAACGCGAATTAGAACAAATCTCCTCTGTTTGAGTTTCTCATTGACTCAATCTTGTTAGACCCACTACATATTATTTGCACATTATTTACACATTTTTACACATTTATACACATTATTTGCTTATTATTTGCACGTGTCTCGGAGCTGGTTCTTCACTGAGAATCCAAACATCAAAAGTCTACCACTAGTATAGAATCTTTGAGGCGTGAGAAAGTGGACCTAATTTTAAGAGTCGAATATACTTAACACACTTTCCAAGATCTCCATCTAAATCAAAAATGATTCTCTCCTTTTTATCCACATAAATGATAGATTCACTGGCGATCCCAGCACCGCTATCTATCACGTGACCTGCAAAATCAGCAGTCACACTCGTCACGTGCGCTGAAAACGCGCGCACCTCCGCCCTCAATACAAGCTATGTGCACGCCCATCCAGCTCGCGCTCGCAATGAAGAAAAAATGTGCAATTTTCAGATTGGACCTCTTTTTTGATCATCAAGTAACCAACAGGTATGTGTCCCAACACCCTGAAACATGTGCTAAACGTGCAAACGAGCGACCCTAGATGATTCCCCTGCATTCTCTGATATGAAAAGATCCCCATTATCGAAATCTCCGGGTCTTTAAGTGCCTTTTCCATCCAGTACTCAAACTTTCAAAAAGTTCATAAAACATTGGCGAGAATCAGTTTCCAGATTCGTAGAAGGACCAGGTGATGAGTTTTCAATGATCTTCCTGAATGGAGAATTCCATCTCATGATTACGTTTATTTTTTCTTACCTGTGACCTTCCTTGAATCGTACTATTGAGATATTACCCAACACTTTATGGCCCATACAAGCCACATTTGCCTATTGCAATCCCATTATAGAATTCCTTCTAAAATAATTACCAAACCACTTTCAAAGAAAAAAGAAATCCTCAGACCTTTATCAGATTTTCCATGGAATATTCAATATATCGATTTGCCGCCGGCGTTTGCCCCTTATTTTTTTTCTCGTGACCTGACGCCCGCACCCGTGCCTCCCGCGCCACATTAATAAGCAAAAACCACCGAGAATTCATATAAAACCGCTCTTCGCACAGCATCTCTTGCCAAACTTCTACTAACAATTTTCCAGACAAAATGGCTAGAAGACCCGCTAGATGTTACAGATACTGTAAGAACAAGCCTTACCCTAAGTCGAGATACAACAGAGCTGTCCCCGACGCCAAGATCAGAATCTACGACTTGGGTAGAAAGAAGGCGACTGTCGATGAGTTCCCCTTGTGTGTCCACTTGGTGTCCAACGAGCTTGAGCAGTTGTCCTCCGAGGCCTTGGAAGCCGCGCGTATCTGTGCCAACAAGTACATCACCAAGATCTCCGGTAGAGACTCGTTCCACTTGAGAGTCAGAGTGCACCCTTTCCACGTCTTGAGAATCAACAAGATGTTGTCGTGTGCCGGTGCCGATAGATTGCAGCAAGGTATGAGAGGTGCCTGGGGTAAGCCCCACGGTTTGGCCGCCAGAGTCAACATTGGCCAGATTCTTATGTCTGCCAGAACCAAGGACTCCAACAAGGACGTTGTCATTGAGGGTTTGAGAAGAGCCAGATACAAGTTCCCAGGTCAGCAGAAGATCATCATCTCCAAGAAGTGGGGTTTCACCCCTCTCAACAGAGACGAGTACATTGCCAAGAAGAACAACGGTGAGGTCAGAGACGACGGTGCCTACGTCAAGTTCTTGTCCAGAAAGGGTAACTTGGCCGAGAACTTGGCCCTGTTCCCAGACTACAAGTACGAAGTTTAAATCTGCTAGGTGTATATTTAGTACGGGTAATCCACGTGTTCTTGAATCTTTAGTCTCGAGCGTAGCAGCAGATGCTTGTCTTTCTTTGTAGTAGGGATTAATTGGTTGTTTCTTTTCCTTTTCTTTTCCTCTCATCTTTTACTATTTCACGATGCAAGATCTCTTTTTGCCTAATCTTGGTAGCCTTGTGAATGAGTTCGAAAGAGGCAAAGAAGAATCTGGCTCTTTTGAGTAGTTCTTTTGTATTCTTTCTTCGACTCAACTGCTAAATATAACGTTATGTCGCTGTCCTCATGAACTATGCAACTGGACCAAATTGTCAATCAACATCAAGCTTTACACATGCTACGTGCTGCAAACTGCATCGAGAGATTCACCCAGAGGTACGCTGTAATCTACCTTAGAAGTTTGAAATAGCTGTATAAACTTTGTAATTCGAAGATTGAGTGGAGGCAATATTCCAGGGCTAGGTTTGATAACCATACAAAATGCCGAATACTCCTATTAAAACGTGCAGCTCAATAGGTTGCAGTTTTGAAAGCAGCCACGTCATGGGACGTATAGCACGGATCTCACAGTTGCTCAGAGTTGGCATTGGCGCTATTTTCAACTAATTAAAAAACACTTCGTTAAAGTTGGTCTGACGTTGACATTGACATTGAAGTTACTACAAGAGAAAATGCACTGCTACATCGGGCCAACGCGTTCCCCTTTCCACCTCGCCATTTCTCACCTAAGCCACAAACCCAATTTGGCGCATTCGATCTGGACGGCATGCATTGCGTCAGATCCGGTTCTGCAATGCACAAACAAACACACGCAAACCCCAAAAAAAAGCAATACTCGGCAGATTCCCCACTTCTACCCCTTTGTAACCTCCATTTCCTACCACTAAATGCATCAAAATGCATGCAAATGCATCAAAATGCACCGTCAGCCTCCAACATCAGCGCCAGCCTCGCAGATCGTGCATATGTCGCTGCACCACCAGCACGCACGTCGTCCCGCCTCACTTAATCGGCACGTTGTCCTCGCCGTGCATACAGAGCACCATCCACCGCGCACACATCGCGACTATATAAGAAGGCGCCAGATCCCACGAAAAAACACGTCTCACTCTTTGAACACAAATTAGTATACCACATCAAAAACTATACCATGTCCTTCGCCCACAAAGAAAAGCCCGACACCTTGGTGTTGTTCGACGTCGACGGCACGTTGACTCCAGCCAGATTGGTCATTTCCGATGAGATGAAGCAGACCTTGCAGGCGTTGAGAAAAAAGGTCGTTGTTGGCTTTGTCGGCGGCTCCGACCTCTCGAAACAGGTCGAGCAGCTCGGCGCCACTGTGTTGCAGGATTTTGACTACTGTTTTTCCGAAAACGGCTTGACTGCATACAAGCTCGGCACGGAACTTGCATCCCAATCGTTTATCGGCTGGATCGGCGAGGAAAAGTACAACAAGTTGATCAAGTTCGTGTTGAGGTACTTGTCGGAGCTCGACCTCCCTGTGAGAAGAGGAACGTTCGTGGAGTTCAGAAACGGCATGATCAATATTTCGCCTGTAGGCAGAAACGCTTCTACACAGGAAAGAAACGAGTTCGAGAAGTTCGACCTCGAACATAAGCTCAGAGAGACCATGGTCCAGGCGTTGAAGGACAACTTCCCTGATTATGGATTGACTTATTCGATCGGTGGCCAGATCTCGTTTGACGTTTTCCCTACTGGATGGGATAAGACCTATGCATTGCAACATGTTGCAGATGAGGGATTTAAGGAAATCCACTTTTTTGGCGACAAGTCGTACAAGGGTGGAAACGACTATGAGATTTATAACGACGAGAGGACTATTGGCCATGCGGTCAAGGAGCCAGCGGACACGATTAGAATCTTGAAGGAGTTGTTTGACTTGTAGGTTGTTAGGGGTAGTGGATGAGAGGGGTTTGTATAGACGAGATAATAAAATAGAGAAGGATAGAGAAAGATTGAATATGTTAGAGGCATTGTAGAGACATTGTAGAGACATTGTGAAAGTATTATGGAGCTATGATGGAGTTCTTATTAGAGTTTTTATTATAGAGCTATTTACAGGATATCCAAAACAAATCAAAGGAACTCATCGAGGATTCATTGCAATTGCTCTTTAGACAAGATGATAAAATAGAGGAAAGGTGGAGGAAAGAAAGGTGGAGAAAGGTAAAGAAAGATAGAGAAAGGTAGAGAAAGGTAAAGAAAGATAAAGAAAGATAGAGAAAGATAGAAAAAGATAGAAAAAGATAGAGAATGATAGAGAAAGATAGAGGAAGATAGAGGAAGATAGAGGAAGATAGAGTGATGATAGAATAAAGATAGAGTAAAGATAGAGTAAAGATCGAGAAAGATAGAGGAAAGATTGATGTAAGATTTATTGTAGAGTCATTGTGAAAGTCACATGGAGCTGTGATGGGCTTCTTATTAGAGACGTATTATGGAGCTATGATGAAGTTCCTATTCCAGAACTATGATGGAGTTCTTATTCCAAAACTATGATGGAGTTCTTATTATGGAAGTGTTATGGAGCTATATTAGAGTCCTCATTCCAGAGCCATCTTTAAGTCCTCATTCCAGATCTATTTACAAAATAATCAACGGCAAATCAAAAAAAAAAAACATCACTTTCGGCGGTAGAAGATCGCCGAGCTCAGGTCCCCTGCAGCAATGACCTGCTCCACGCCCTTAATTTCCCCATTTGTGAGCTGGAGTCTGTTTTTCGTCTGATCATTAAGTTTCCTTACGATTTTCCTCTTGGATTCATCGAAATCCTCAGGCTCAAGGAGTTTCGGAAGATTAATGGGCCTGGCGCTTTTCACGGCCTTTCCGTTGCCAAACTGGCCCTTCAAGTTCTCGCCAAACACCAACACCTCCTTTTCTTTGCCCACGTTATCCAACACTATGAAAGTGTGGTCTCCACCTCCCACAACACTCTTTATGCCAATGTGGTTTGTAGTTTTTTTGAGTTCATCGTACTCTTTCATACCCACGAGACTCTTAAGTACTAGAGGGGTAGATGACATGTGCACATACCGAGCCACGCCTAATTGACCACGAAGACCCTCGCCGAAACTGAGAAGGAGGTCCTGTTTCAGGTCCAGGCCCTGTTTCAGGTCTTTCACACCCTGTTTCACACTTGTCTCATCCTCAGGATTATACGACATTTTCATGTAGAACGTGTTATTTGCAGCATAGAGCCCGCACACGGAAAACGACCCGTTTTTCCCCAAATCCGCAAGACTGTACTTCAGAATACGGGCCAAGTCCCGGAGAGTGTACACAATCCGGGGCACAGGCTGCATGTCGTCGGAATTGGAAATGGTGCGTCCACATTGACATGCACTGTTATCGCCCCACGTCCACAAGTTGCCATTTGTGTCCACCGCTGCATTTGTGTAGTTAGTAGCGGCTATAGCATGGAATTTTCTTGGCCGGATTGCTTTTTCGCCTTTATTCGTGGCAACCACCTCGTTGTTCAAGTTCGTCAAGTCGAACGCCACGTTTACAGGCACACTTTCTGGGTTTATGGAGGTGGAGAATTTGGGGAGACCGTATTGGCCCCTATTATGCGGATTTTCGACGCTGTTTACGCCTAGCAATCTGCCCTGGGAAGTGAGGAGGAGAAGATGTTCGACTCCGGAGACTGCGGTGGCGATTTTCTCCTTTCTGCCGAGACTATCCACGTTTACTTTGTCTACAGGGTACACCACAGAAGAGGAGAACCACCCCTTTTTGTACTTGACATCCAGGGGCATTTTGCCGCCGACGTACACCTCCTTTTCGTTTCTGGCCACATAGAAGAACTTTCCCCCTGAAAAGACGACCTGTTTCACTTTTCCGGGCATGTTAACTTTCACTGGAGTCCTAGTTTTCTTGTTGTAGTGGTACACGTTCCCCTTTTCGTCAACGGCCACCACGTAGTCGTCTTTTACTAGCACATCATTTAAAAGCATATTGTCGAAGCCAGGGACCCTCGAGGGAAGCTTTTTCCCTGAAATCGCGCCAAATAAGTAGAGTCCAGGCACGGTTTTCGAGTCTTTTAAGGAATCAATGAACCCCGCGTCTGTTTCGTTGCTGAGCGTCTCCACCATGTGGGCGACGCTCTTCTTGTTATTCTTAAAGTCGTTCATGTCCTGCACGTTTGAAACGTCCACGTCAAACGCCCACCAGTTGGAAATATACGTCCTAATATACTTATAGTTTATGATAAGTTGGTATGTGGCAATGATGCCGAAAAGCGCCGCCATACCAGCGCCGAGACCCTTGAACCTTTCCCTGAGCTCCCACCGCGCTCTCTCCTTCTCTTTTTCATGTTGAAATTCCTGTTGAAGGAGAAGAAGCTGGTACTTATATTCTGCCGAGTTGGGTTTCAATCCCTGGAGTTTCGGGTGGTTTTCGAGGCTCTCGTGCGGCTGGAAATTGCTCTGGAGCTTGCTGTGCTGGCTCTCGTTGCCGAAATTGGCCTCCTCGTCGATTTCAGGGAACTTGAACTCGGTTTTCTGCTTGTTGAACTCGTCGAACGATCTGTACCTATGAGAATTGGAGTTGAGGCGTATTTGGGAGATGCCGATGCCTCGGAGAACACGGCGCGAGGAGATCCGAGAAATCATCTTTTTCGAAGAAAAGCAGATTCAAAATATTCAGTGAAAATACGAGAATTTGGGTTGAATCGTGTATAGAAAGTTGGGTGGTTTTGAGTTAAGAGTTCGGAGAGATTCGTGATGCGAGATGGGTTGCGAAATCGTGCGGAGAATGAGTATTTTTTTTTTTTGCCTTATTTTTCTGATCTTTGATCTTTGATACACTTTTCTTTTAATAAATGCGTTTTTGTGTTCTTTTTGAATGATATATTGATAAAATCATTGATTAAGGGGGAGCTCAAAGTCACCTTCTTACTCCTAAATAAGAGGGGACAAGAGTTACCTGTTACAGCTATACATCTAACTTGTAACCCAACTTAATGTAAGTTTATCTTATGGTCGTGATTAAATAGAATATTCGATGCACAACTATTGCTGGTTTTTCTTGAACAGGATCATTTTATTTTCGACACTTTACAAATTTCAAATGATGCACATCTGGTGTTTTGGGGTGACTCTTTGTTTCTATCCAGAGGTCTTAAGCTGCCACACAACGTAATCTCTTTTTCTTGATAGATACACTTTACATATTACTCTTTTTTTTTGTTTTTGTTAGTTCCATTGATCAAAGGGGAGTTTAAACTTTTCCTTTTCACCCCAAAAACTGTACAGCTATACAGAAAACCTCTATCCCATTCCTAGACCACATCTAAAGAATCACCTGTTTTTTCTAATTAAAAAGTGACGGCTGGTCGTGGCAATTTGCAGACATATAGTAAATTGTGTGCGCACTAGTCTAAATTAAAGAAGATCGAAAAGCACCGCCAAAATTCGGGTTCCTTCTTGAATCATCTATAAATCTAATGTAATATCCGTATATCTCCCAGAGTACATTGAACTGTTTTTCCCGCAAAATTAAGTTTACTTCCCACCTACATCTCGGCAATTATGTTTTCAATCCTCTGTCTGACCTGCGTATACGCATACGCCACCATGCATGATCGCAAATGATCGCAAATGTGATTCCATTTCACAAATTCACAACTCGATACTCCATCTACACTTGCTTGTACCACTAAGTAGCAAAAGAAACAAAGACACACGAGTTTTATCAAACAGACCATCCTTATCTTTCCCATCCTTTCACATCCTTTCGCATCCTATCACACCCTTTCACACCCATCCTAAACCTTCACACACTCTTCCTATATCACACCATGAACTCTCTAGGCCTCTTTCGTAGAAACCTCAGCACGATCACGCGGTTCGACACCAAGAAATTCGTGCAATCTCTTGAAAATGGCGGTTTTTCGCAACAGCAGGCCGAGACTGCGGTCGGCATAGTGAACAAGGCGGTGAACGACGGAATCAGTCTTATTGCAAGGAACCTCGTGACGAAAGAAACGCTCAACTCCGTCGCGTACCAGCAGAAAGTCGATTTTGCAAAATTGAAGGGCGAGCTCCAGACCATGGACAAGAGCGAGTTCACCAGCTTGAAAAAGGACCAGGAACTGCTCCGCACGAGCTTGACGAATCTCCAGAACAGACTCAAGGAGGAAATCACGAAAAACCTGGCGGGTGTCAGGTTAGACTTGAACTTGGAAAAAGGAAGGATCAGAGAGGAGAGCTCGCTCCACGAGCTGAAGATCGAGGACACGTTTACGCGCATTGACGAGGAGATCGCCAACGTGCAGATGCAGATCAAGTCGGT
>JAJMCI010000074.1:0-57381 GCA_030565705.1 Metschnikowia baotianmanensis
CCATCATCACGGGCGCAACACTTCTCGTAACAATTCTCGGCTGCGAGGAAACTGTTTTCGACCGGTCCAAGTACTTTCCAGTGTACGACTCCGGCATCGCCAAGGACGTCATCTCCGAGAATGCAGACTCTTGTGACAACTTATTGGAAGAACACAAGAAGGAAGACGATTTGGCGGAGAAACTGACTGAGGAGCTGGAAGAGACCGAGCCGGTGGCCGCGTCGCCAGAGAAAACCGAAATCGTACCTCAGCTCAGCGAGAATAGCTCCCGTGTCGATTGCGAGATGGGCAGGGACGACGAGAAGAACGAGAAGCTCACGACCTACTACCAGCGCATGGCGTTGATCACGCCGTCCTCCTTCATCGAGGGCTTTGGATTCCGTCAGTACATCAAAAGATTTGTCATCTACTTCAAGGTGTTCACGTTGCCAGCTGTGTGGCTCCTGGGCATTCTCTGGGGCTTGCAGGACGCGTACATGTCGTTTTTCTTGACTACGCAGGACACTTTCTTCTACGACGCGCCCTGGAACTACTCGCAGACCGGTGTTGCCGTGATGAACGTGGCCACGTTGGTGGGTGCTGTGATTGGGTGTACATTTTCGGGTGTCCTTTCGGATAAGCACGTGCTCTGGCTAGCGAAGCGCAACGACGGCGTGTACGAGCCCGAGTACCGGCTCTGGCTACTTTTTCTTACGCTAATTGTTTCCCCACTTGGCCTCTTCATGTTCGGAGTCGGAGCCGCCAAAGGAGGCGAGTGGCCTGCATGGGTAGTCTACGGAGGCCTTGGCCTTATCGGTTTTGGCTGGGGCTCGGTTGGAGACACGTCGATGTCGTACCTCATGGACGCATACCCTGAGATTGTTATTCATGGCATGGTGGGTGTTTCCATCATCAACAACACTTTGGCGTGTATCTTCACGTTTGTGTGTTCCTTGTGGCTCGACAGCGCGGGCACCCAAAACACTTACATCACTTTGGCCGTGATCGATTTTGTTTCCATTGCATTTATCATCCCCACATTCTACTGGGGTAAGACTTGGCGGAAGAGAACGAAGGGTCTTTACATCGAGTTGGTGGAGCTCACCAACGGAATGGACTGAGTGCAGCCTGGCTGCACACCTGTTGCTTGGGATTTTGCGAAAGAACAGGGCTTAAGACCTTCCTCTCATAGTCAACCACACCTAATTTTATTCAATCAAATACTTCTTAGTACTGAGCACTGTGTGCAAAGTTTTGCGTGTAGATTCTTCAATTTCAATCAATGAATATCACACATGTAGAGACAATTACTCCATCATGGACTCGCCGTTGTCTTGAGCAGCAAAGGCGCCGGCGTTCTCTTGCGCCTGATCGGTGTTCCCACCGTTCATGTATGCAGACAATTCGTTGTCCAAGTCTTCGGCCGTTCTCGGAGCTGGCTTGGGCTTTCTCTCTCTCTGCGCTCTGGCCTTGGCTCTCATACGGTGGTTCTCTCTTGGTCTGGCGGTCTCTCTCGCTCTAGCATCTCTTCCTCTCACCGAGTCACGCGAAACACGGGGCATCCGCAGAACTGGCAACGGAGCGATTCTATCGACCAACGACGTGGCATTCTCTACAATGAGCGTGTTACCCATTGCCTTCTTGCCGTCAAATCTGTGGATGGCACGGGTGTTGTTTTCCTTAAAGTCCAGCTGGAAACACACGTACGCAACGGTCTCGTCTCTGGGGTCGAACTTGACAAAGTCGACGGGAGCGATGTTGAGGAACAAGTCCGACAAGTCCATACCGTTCAAGTCGGGGTGGATGTTCTTAAGTCTCAACATGTCCCTGCCCTCAGCGGACCTCAAAATCTGGTCAGGGATTCCTGTGTCGAACTGCGGCCTACCGCCCTGGAAATTGTTAGTAAGATGAATAAAAGAGGGAACAAGGCCGAAAGAATGTCCAAAATAAAGCACAGGTGGTCCGGTTTAAACTTGCGCCGGATGTGGAGGGTATTTTCTGTAGAACTGATTGTATGATTCATCCGAGGATGAATTATCCTCATCGTCTGACCGAGGCTGAAATCGGTTCAGTCTCTGTTTTCTGGAGTCATTTCAAGATGCCATACGTGCAATGAAAATATCGTAAATACATCATAGTATATTCTCTGTCCATCATTGCCATTTTCTATTGCCTGCCGCCGTCGGTTTGGAGAGTTTTAGATACATACAGCTGCCCTTCTAGCGCCTCTGCCGCCTCTGCCGCCTCTGCCGCCTCTGTCACCACGGCCTCTTCTGCCAGGGATCTCTCTTCTTCCTGGGTGTTCTCTTCTGCGAGGCCCGGCATTCTCGCCAATAATGCTGTCCAAAGATTGTTCTAGAGCGCCCGACATTTGGTGTATATATATTTCACTGTAATTACAGGCAGGTATGTTGAGTTGACGACTTTCCGGTGAGTTGAAATTCCCGGTTCGCGCGGCACGTGACGTTGAATTTGGGCGCGAAAAGACGGGGCGCGGGGACGGATTTGTTAGAATCTAAACAACTGAGTGTTAGATGCGACACTTACTTGAATACGGGCTTATTTTAACACGGGATTTACTGATTTGGAACCAGATAAAGTACTATCAACTCTTTCACTAAGCCTCTATTATCTATATATTTTCGAGAGTGAAGAAGAAGAGAAAGTCTCCTCTGGAACCGCGGGAGAAGTGTTTTTCACACGGACATCGCTGGCGCCCAATGTCCTGCACATCTCCACCGCCGTGTGCGTCTCGGCTGCTGTAAGTAAAAAAAAAAAAAAAAAAAAAGCATGCCCTCAATCCAACAGAATTTGCGGACTTATATAGGGTGCAATTTTTGGCTAATGATATATTTGTAGCTAGAGTTAATGTGTAGTTTGTAGAATCTAAATAGTTTGAAGCCATGTCATGAACGTTTCGTCCGTTCAGTTCCGTTTCTTGGATGTGCGGAAGTTGTCGTTCTCCTCGTACTTGATCCCGACAACCCTTCCGTCCAAGTTGAACACATCGGTCTTCTTCAAGTAGTCCAACGGAGTCAACTTGGGCCAGCTGACAAACTGGTACCCGTTCGCGATTACGTACCGCGTGTTGTGCACGCCCGCATATAAGCACCCACCCATAAGAAGCAATTTAAGCCAGCTCGCGTTTTGACCGCTGGGGTAGAAAAACAATGCAAATACCACCAAGATGGAGGCTCCGATAATGTAGGGCACCATTTGGTTGAACGGCGATCTTTTGTCAACAAAAGGATTCAAGACTGCGTCCCGGTATGGCCTGTACTTACCCAAGAACAAGTCGTACGAGTCCTGTCTTTGCCCATCCCTGTAGTTGTTGCGGTAGTACCTAGTGATGGAGTTGGTCAAATCGTTGAAAGCACCCTGTTTAGTTCTCTTTCCGGTACGCGTGTAATCTGTCTTCAAGGCGCCTGTGCCGGAGTAAGCACACGACACAGCGTCGGCATTATCGGCCCAGAAGCTCTGGAAAAACAAATTGAACAGCGGGTCTATAATCTCCCACGGCGTGACACTGTGTGCTGGCAAGTAGTTTGCCTTCTCAAACTGGTGCTGTAGGATCCAGCGGCCCAACATCGACTGCACAACGTTGGTACGGTCCAAGCAGTCCATACAGTTTGTTCTCACAATGTTTTTCTGCATGTTGAGTACAGACCGGGCCTGTAAATCATACGCGAAATAGTTGTCGCTGGTGAATCCCAAACTAATCAAACGCTCAATCAAGAGCTTCACCCTGTCCCAACGCATCTTTCTGCACTCGTGGTGGAAGTCGAAGTAAATGTAAATTACATGACGGGCAAGTTGCTCAGGCAAGGACTGGACTGCTCTCTCGTATGCGTTTTTTACTGGCTCCTCGTACCCGCTCTGGTTGACCAAGTTGACCAAGTAGTTATTACCATAAAAATCAACCTGTTCCTGGAAGTGTTTAGCGGTGGCGTCCTGCGCCGAGCGGGACGAAATCACCAAGTTGGGCTTGTACTTCAAGTTGTTGATTTCGGACCAGTACACAGGCACGGAGCCTCTTGTCTGCAAGAAGGAGTACACCTGGCCATTCATGGTGGTGAGAATCTGTTCGGTTTCATTGAAATTGGCCACAGCACCTGTTTCGTCGATTCCACGACGGAAGTAACGCGTACCTGCTCTGACTTGAGAACGACGAGTAATCAACGCAAAGTCCAATCGTTCATTTCCCTTGAAGAGGGCAGAGTGGGACTTCACGTACCCATAGATGATGGGGGTGATAAAGCTTTCAGCGCCATTGTCCAAGAAGTCCTCACACAAGTACTGGTTCCACCAAAAGCGGGTGTCTATTTGTGGAGCTTCTTCTCCACCTAGTTGACGTTGTAATGAGTTGGTCAAGTCAAAGGAATTGTTGACCGAGTAAAACAAGGTCGCGTTGTCCAAGTGTTGGCGCAACAAGGACAAATACTGCTTCTCCTCGGCGTCTTTCTTAGAGAGCAAGCTGCTTCTGAGAGGGTATATTTTATACGACGAGACCTTCGCGATATCAGTGCCCAAAATTGTCCCGGCGACCTCGTGCTTGTCGGCAACAATGATATACTTACCGAACTTGAATCTGATGCAGCCCAAAATACAAGAAATAGTTGTGGTGACGTCCTTGGAGTATCCGGATTTGACAGAGTCAGATTCCTCTACCGACGAGTCGGTGACCAGGAGATACTTCCCGGAGAACGCCGAGTAGAACACATGGGTTCCATTTTCCAGTATAGTATGCGTCAATGACATGTTCGGGAATTTCCAAGTCCAGTAGCGAGTGCCGATTGATGAGGATTCTGAACAATTGAATGATGTGGCAGTGGATATAGTGGAGGTTCTCAACGAGATCCGTACATCCCAGATGCTAGCCCAAATATCATAGACGATATTATCTTACAGCACACATTCATTTGGATGCTACATATGAAGGTATACCGGGTGTGTTTATCAAATTAGTTATATCGTCGAGAAAGCTACATGTATAGCTGCTTCACTGGTGGATTTATGTTGACGAATGAGGGCCACATGTCACGTGCTCACTACACACACGACCGAGAATCATGTGATTTAATTCAGCTTCCAATTTGATAATTCCTTAGAATTTTAATACATTTAACCTCAAAAAAAATGTGGTAGGATATGATGTACAAATATTTGGGAAACCGAAGGCCTGGAATCAGGTGCGGATAGGTTTCCAGTACACATGTCCGGAAAGGTACCGTCTTAATATCTCGGAGGGAAGCAACACAGAAAGTAAGGCTTCCCATGACGGGGACACAACTCCACAGAATGTATGTCAGTATTCCTCTTTCTTTCCTTTTAAATTGATCTGAAATTATTTGTATTTTTGAACTGCAATGAAATGTTTGCGGAAATTGTCTTCCCATCTTTGATCATGGGCATGGCTACCTCGGGCTGATCTTGTGAGTATTGCAAATTCGGAGGGAAACAACACCGTATATTAGGCTTCTGCAAGGATTCAAAGGCAAGCTTTGAGTTGTGGAAGTTGTGGAAATTGAACAGGGTCTCTACTCCATCTCTTCCTTGATCAATCTTATCACGGCTTCTCCATTTTCCTCCTCAGATGTCATATGAGTAAATTGCGAGCGAGTGCGAGTCTAAGCCAAAATGCTCACCAAACTAGCCCACACGTCAAGCTAGATTAGGCCTGAGACTGCGAGAGCCTCACCAGCATACTAACTAAGAACAATCCAAGCACATTTGCACCACGTTAAATCTACGCAAAATCTATTTTTAATTCCCAAAAATGTACCAATTGCGCTCTATTCTTCATGGCCATGAGCTGGATGTGCGTGGAATCACTGTCATGTCGCCGGATGTGCTAGTTTCCGCCTCCAGAGATGGCACTGCCAGACGATGGCAAATGGACACGCTTCTAGACGCTGTTCACGACAACCTGATCTGTTTTCTGTCTCCCACGGGCTCTTTTATCAATTGTGTGCAGTCTGTGGATACAGAAAGTACCGGCCCGGTGGTTGCTTGTGGCGGGAAAGATGCAATTATCTATCTCAGCGACAGTTTCGAGAGCTTTGCCAAACCAGGCGACGATTTCGGGAAGTTCCAGTTGCCAGGCCACGAGGGAAATGTTTGTTCCCTCAGTCAGAAAGACGGTTTGTTGATTTCCAGTTCTTGGGATTGCACGGCGAAAGTGTGGGACTTGCAGCTGTTCTCCGTGAAGCATGACTTAGTAGGCCACCTGGCATCAGTGTGGGACGCCAAGATCGTGGATGCAGCACAAAACATCTACCTCACGTGCTCGGCCGACCGGACTATTCGTAAATGGAGGGGTTATGTACAGACCGACTGCTTCACGGGCCACGCCGATGTCATCAGAAAGTTGTTGGTGTTGCCTGGTGGTAAGACATTTGCATCTGCCTCCAATGACTGCACCATCAAAATCTGGGACTTGGAAACGGGCCGCGTGCTCCAAACACTCCAGGGCCACGACTCCTTCATCTATGACCTTGCCGTTTTGTCGAATGGCGACCTAGTGTCAACTGCAGAAGACCGCTCCGTCAGAGTCTGGAGAAACGGCTCGGTTTTGCAGGCCATCACTCTCCCATGTATCTCCGTGTGGTGTGTCGCGGTGCTCCCTAACGACGACATTGCTGTCGGCGGCTCAGATAAGCAGATCTACGTATTCACTGCAGACAAGCTGCGTGCTGCCACTAAGGAGGGACTAAAGGCGTTTGACGAGTTGGTGCGCCTGTCGGCCATCTCCGAGCAGTCCCTTGACGATTTGAAAAAGACGGATATCCCAGGATATGACCGTCTCAACGAGCCTGGAAAGGAGGAAGGTTCAACTGTGATGGTCAAAAGTCCGACAGGCGTGATCGAGGCACACCAGTGGTCAGGTGGACAGTGGGCGAAGATCGGAGATGTCGTTAGCTCTGCCGGCGGTTCTTCTGGGAAGAAAGAGTACCAAGGTGCGGAGTACGATTACGTGTTCGATGTGGACGTTGAGGATGGAAAGCCGCCCCTTAAATTACCCTACAACGCCACGGAAAACCCGTATATTGCCGCCGAGCGCTTCTTAGCCGCCAATGATTTGCCAGGCTCTTATGCCGAAGAAGTGGTGAGATTTATCAACCAAAACACCGCTGGTGTGTCCTTGGATCTGCAGTCTACCGGTAGTGCCGTTGAAAACCTTTATCCAAATACCCCAAACACTCCATCTGAGCCGGTTCAGGCCAAAACATCAAGCACATTCTTTCCCCAGAAACAGCCCATACTTTTCACTGACTTCAAGCCGGAGCAGCTCGCAAGGGGGTTTGCCAAATTCAACGCCGCTCAGACTGAAAACCTTGCCTTTTCAACATCGGTGGCGGCCCGAGTGGACTCATCATTGAAGGATCTCAAATCGCAAGACGCACTATATTTAGTTACCGATGTTGTCCCCGTGATTCTTGAAAAATGGGAGAAGTCTCAGAAGTTGCTTGGCTTCGACTTGTTGCGCATCAGCATCCTGAAAATCACCACGGTGGATCTTCTTCAGTCCACAGATGCAGCGGAAAGCGTGTTCCAGTTGCTCACGCGCAGTCTCGAGGAACTTCTGGACGAGGACGTTACACTCTTCATGATGATTTCCAAATTCTTGAGCAACTTAACTACAAGTGCCTTATTCATGCAGATCTTCTTGACTGTTGGTGATGACGGGTCTGTTGTCTTCAATGAATATTTCGATGACTTGACGCAGAATCTTACTGTCATTGTAAAGGTGTTGACTTCTTCGACCATCGCAGGAACACACAAGCACTATAAACAGGCAGTGTCTGCGATTGCATCGTATTTATTCAATGTTCTGGTCTATATCACGAAGAACAAGTCTGTTGGATCGACGCCTTCGTCTTGGAAGACTTTGGAGGCTGTGCTCGTGGAGGTGGGAGAGGATTTGGTGCAGGCAGACGAAGAGGCCGCGTACAGATTGGCTGTTACGTATGGTAACCTTTTGGTCAGCGGCGTTGAACTTGCCAGACCCAGATGGTACGAGGTAATCCAAAATACATACAGTCTGGGCCGGTTCTCAGATGTGCAAAATGAGATCTCCAAACTTGTTTGAGAGCATATACATCTACGGAGATGAATGTTAAGCTGCTAAGTAATGATCATTGGATGCAAAAAGAAAATACACAAATACGTAAAAGGTTGCCTCCCCTCGCGACTTAGTAGAACAATTCGCTCACCTGAGGCACCATGCTGGCCAACTTGGCGGCCATCTCCAAGTTCACGTTGTCCGACAATTGAGTAACAGAGTACGAGCTGACCTTGAAGTCGCTGACGCCGCATTTGCCGATGACCTCGTAAATCTTGCCAACTTCAAGTGGATCTGAACTAAGCGTCGACAACTCGACCGGTCCAGCAGCATCTAGTGTGGCGGTGTTGGCATAGCTATCGACAGCAGTGGCCTTTCCAATGACCCTCACGATTCTTCCAGGAAATTCTTTGATTGTAGTGGCATTCACTCTTATGCTTGCAGCGTCCATGATGTTTGAACAATTTATATTGTATTTTACCGTGTGAATCTTTTGGGTGAGACGTGAAGCACAACGCGTATTGATGCGAGAGGCGTCGCGTGCCTCAGACCCGTACCTCTTTAAAGGTGGATATTTTTTCGCGAGCCCTTGCAACAGTCCAACAGAATATTTGCACCCATTCCGGGGTGTTAAAAATACGCGCATGCGGTAGCATACAAGTAAGCGACTACCAAGCAGAAAAGATGAGACCAGAAGCATGAGGCCATGTGTGCAGAATAAAGAAGGGAAGTGATAAGATTCATTAAGTGATTTCTAGGGAAACTCGTGCACTTGATTCCATTTCAGTGATCTGAAAATTGCAGAAAGGGGACCGTGGCTGCAAGTTAAAAAGTAAGCTTATGGAAGAGTGAGAGTTGATGTAACAATAAGAGAATGCTTTCGTTCGTCTGAAGCATCATTTTTCCGCCAATTCTCGAATATTTTCTACTGTGTTCTGCTCTTTTTTTGGTCGGACTTATAAAACACTGGATTCTTTAAGTAAGGCCAAGATTTGTGGTATACGGAAGACAAATACTCCATCATGACATGTACAACCTTCGTGGCCGAACACAAAAAAGCATTTATAAACACCGCCTCTATGTCCCAAACCCATTTTTCCAAATTTTTTATCCTTCAACATTTTCTCCTGCCAGCACCTTTGCTAGATAGAAGAGAAATAACCCGAACCCTCAATGGCGTTCGTGAATCCTGAATTCGAGTCGTACTTCCCCCCAGGATGTCCGGCCTCGGCGGTGTTAGGTGGTGGGGTAGAAAGTACCCCTACCGACCCTGTCGAGGCAAACTTTGATCTCTTGGGGTGTCCTGACCTCTCCAGAGAGACCGAAGAAAATTTAGATGAATGGTTAACCCAGTTTGGACCTGCGCGCGAAGGCGCATCAAGCGACAACATCGAAGGATTGTTTGGACTTGCTGACTTCGACACAGACCATCCGTTCTTGGGTGAGCCCCAGGCTTCGGTTGCAGATTTACCTGAGAATCTGACCGAAGTGGAGAATATTTTGAGGTTGCAAGAGTATTTGGCGACTGAGCACCAGAATGAGAATGACAGCGAGGTGTGCCAGAGAGAAGAGGCCGAGTTTTCGCAGCCGCACCAGGCCCCTCCAGCCATATCCACAAACTCTGGTTTGCCCCCTCACCTGCCCAGCCAACCATCTTTGGCTAAACCTTTGCTCCTGGCCTCGCCTCACTCGTCGCCATCGTCGCTTCTGCTTCCAAACAATACTAACACCTCGCTGTCCATTGTTGCTTTGGAGAACCGTGACATGGCTTTGCAACCTCCTGCGGTTGGCGAATCTGTTCTTGACCACCTCACTCTATCGATCGCCGAGCTTGTCCAATTTATGACTTTTGAATTGCCTGAGGAACACTTTATTGCGGCTTTACTTCAGGGCGGCCCGGTTGAACCGACCGAAACGGCCGCCTACACCGCCTATGTGGCCCAAATTGCTGAGTTGGCGAAGTCCGACTTTGATAGTCCAGTTTTGCATGGCGTGAGAGGAGAATGCTTCGTATTTGCGGGCTTGGAGAATCACAGAGAGACTAGAGTGCACTTTGCAGATGATGTTGCCGATGTTCCTGATGTTGCCGATGTTGCCGATGTTGCCGATGTTCAAGTGTCACAGGGCTTTAGTAGTTTCGCAGCCACACCTACCCCCAATGTTCACCAGTGGCTGCTGGTCTACACGGGATCCTATACCCATCTTTCTGAAGAATCCTACCAGGCTCTTTCTGATGGATGCCTTTCTGGATACGGTGTTGACGAAGGAGAGGGAGTGGAGGAGAGCGGGGAACTGTATTTGACGGATGCGTTTCTTGGCTTAGACCAGGACACTGCGCCCATTTTGGGAGTGAGTCCACTGAACCTCTCGACTGTCCCTAGATACCTTCCTCCGCCCGCTGCTCCAATCCCACTTACCGATCTGGCACAGCTAAGTCTTGATATCCGGAGAGCCATTGCCAACTTGAGCAAGGCGGATTGCAAGAAACTTGTGTCTCACCTTAATTGTTTGATCACGCCAGGAACATCTTTTGGGTCAAATGTTGGAACGCCCCTCGGAGATCTTGTTGGAGACACCGTTGGAGCTTCCGTTGAAGCTGCTGTCGTAAGCTGTGTTGGAGCAACAGCCGAAGAGACAGAAGGAAGTTCTACTGACCAGCAGCAAGCCCCAAAGGTAGACGTGGAGACGTTCCGTGTGAGCAAGCCTGCCCGTGCCAAAAAACCCAAGAGAGTAAAGAGAAAGTTTGACTACTCAGGGGCGGTAGTACCAAGCTTCCAGGTCCGGTCATGGCGGCTTCACAACAACGCAAAGAATCCACCACTGGACGAGTTTGACTACCGCAAAAAGCTCATCAATCTAACTGATCAGCTGGAGCGCATCATCGACAGAGTTAGATTCCATCGGACCAGCATCGAGTCTATTGAAAAGATGCACGCAGATGTGTTCTATGAGGGAAACCCGTTCTTCGACCCCAACCATCCCTATCAGCAGGAGTTCACCAGAGTTGAGTTGGATCCTAAGACGAATGTTCCAATGATGGAGACCAGAAGTGCTTTGTGCGCGTACTGTGAGGACATTTGCTTCTACGAGCTTAAGAACTCGTGCTACTCTCAGCACATGAGTCACTCCCACGGTATCTACACTGATGACTACTTGACCCCCAACCCTCTTTTGATCGGACGCTACAATGTTTCCAAGAAGGGTAGCCCCGAGAGGAAGACCCAGCCACGGTCCAGAGCCCACGAGGGTGTAGTGTGCCCCGTGTGCTATGACGTTGTGGAGATCCGGTGCTGGTCGTCTACTCTGTTGAAGAAACCACTCTCCAACTACTTGAGACACTTCAAGGAACATCACAGGGTCGACAAGCGGAAGGAGACTTTTTTTAACTTGCAAGTTTGAGACACTTCAAGGAGCGCCGCATGGTCTAAACGCTGAACAAGGCCGTTATTTGTTGCATGCTTGAGACACATGCATCCCACGTGTAGTGGGGCATCCCGTTGTTTTTGTTATTGTCTTTATTTTTGGTTTTACTTACGAGGTAGTGCTTGAGTGCTGGCGAATTCAGGAACCGCCACTCCTCCATGCACATACTCCCATATATCTTTATAATTAAAATTGTTTTATTCTCTCATTTCAGGTACCCGTAAGCTAGTTTTTAAATCAGATGGTGATAAGCTGGTTCAAGAACGGGACAATCTCGCCCCGCTTCTGGGCCCTCATTAAGCTCTCACCAATCAAAAAACCGTCAACGTTGTCGTTTTTATAGTTGCTGACATCCTCTGGCGAACTGATGCCAGATAACGCCAACACCAACACATCGCCCTTTCTGGGGCTGTTCTTGGCATCCAGTACGAGCGAGCTCGTAGTGCCGAGATCCACGTCAAACGTGGTCAAGTTTCTGTTGTTTACACCAATCACAAGAGGCTCTTCCGTGGAACCAGCCTTCGTCAATGCAAGAGCTATTTTTAACTCAGCAGCGTCGTTCACCTCCACCAACGGCACCATGCCCAACGACCAGGAGTACTCGTATAGTCTCTGGAGCAAAGCGACATCCAGCAACATCTTCACAATCAAGAGAACCGTGTCGGCGCCGGCCAAGCGGGCCTCCAAAATTTGGTACTCGCTGAATATGAACTCTTTGCGCAACACTGCAGGCCTCGTGTATTCCTTAGATTCGGGGGACTGGTCAATGACCCTACGGATGAGAGACATGTCATCTAGAGAACCCTTGAACCAGTTAGGCTCGGTCAACACCGAAACCGTGGCACAGCCATTCTGGGCATACGTGAGGGCCTGCTCTGCAGGGTGTGCGTTGATGTTGATGTTTCCCTTGGATGGAGAGGCACGCTTGAACTCGGACAAGATGATGTTCTGACCCCTGTTCTCTGTATGCATGAGACGCTCGTAGAAGTTGATCAAAGGAGGTGCTACGCCAAGCGCAAGACTTCTTTCCAAATCGGCAAATGACTTTCCCGGGAGCTGTTCAATGGTTTCGTAGTCTGCGACTCTCTGCTTGTAGATCTTCGTCAAGATGTTTTCCTTTCCTGCAGCAGGCACTTTATTGTCTGCCCAATAGCCACCCTCCAATTGCAAGACATTATCTATAAGAACCTGGCCGGCCTCGGTCAAGATCGACTCAGGGTGGAACTGCACACTCTCAATCGTGTACTCCTTATGGCGAATGCCCATGATAATCTCAGGGTCACTTTCAGTAGTGGCTGTGATCTCCAAACACTCCGGGAGATCGGCCTTCAACCCGGCCAAGGAGTGATATCTGGTCACCGCAGCGCCTTGGGGTACACCATTGAAGACACCCTTGCCGTCATGTTTGATGGTCGACGTTTTTCCGTGTACAATTTCTCCAGCAAAGGACACGGTGCCTCCAAAGACCTCTACCATACATTGCTGGCCCATGCACACACCGAAAATCGGAATCTTGCCCTTGAAATGCTCGATTGCAGCTTTCGAGATTCCGGCGTCTGTGGAAGGATGGCCTGGGCCTGGAGAAATGAATAAAATGTCTGGCTTCACCACGTTCTCAATGGTCTCGATGTCGATTTCGTCATTTCGGTACACCTCCACCTCAGCACTGTGCTTGGACTGGCACAAGAACTGGTACAAGTTCCAGGTGAAGGAGTCGTAGTTATCGATCATAAGCACGCGTTTTCCACTCGCTATTTCAGTCATTTTAAATTCTTTGAATGTAAATCTTTAGCTAGTGAAGGGCTAGAGAATGCCCCAAGTACTCAATATGAGCAATGCGCGAAGAGCCAAACGTCACGTGGTGAGTCATGCAGGTATACAGAACACGTCTAGAACGAGCTTAATCAGTAAGACAAAGTCGAGGATAGCGGTCATATAATCATGTGAAATTTCAGTATACTATGTACCAAACCTTGAAATGCCTTCCGGATAGATTGACCATCCAGTATGTTTATTTAATTATTTGAAGTTTTACTTCTCATTGAAAGAGTGAGGCAAAGTACGCCTATGTAAACTAATGAATCTCCGAAGTAGGTAGTTCAATTTTTGGGAAAAAGTTTCGATAACTCTCTTGTATCAGTCAACTTTTCTCTTGTTCCTCATTCTCGAGCTGATGGGAAGATGGTCGTTAAGAATCTCCTGGATTTTGCGTTGCACCTTGGCCTCCTCATCGTCAAATTCAACGCCTCTTAAAATAATTGTACTCACCAACTCTAGTATAAGCATGAACAACGAAGAAATGATCGCCAAAACGTAGTTCGAGATTGTCACGCCGATGTCGAGCCAGGAACCCTCGGTCTTTACGAGGTAGAAGAAGTTCAAGGATAAGAAGTCCGAAGTAGATATAATCAAGGTCGAAATGGTAAATTTCCTGATCTCCAACTGGTAGTTCATGATTCCAAAGCACGTTGAAAGCAACACGTACGGAATGATAAGTTTGATCATAAGCAACGCCCCCATTGGGAAGGGGTCGAATATAGGTATCAACCTGTAAACAGAGTCTAAGGAAAAGGAAGAGATCGACGCCACGTTTCCGGTACCAAAGAAAGCAAATTGCAAGAAGAAGAACCCGATGATCGAGATTCTGATAATCTGTAGCCAGTATCCCTTTGGTAACTGTCTCTTTCCATTTGGAGTTTCTTTTATGCTCTCGCTGCTGATTTTGAGTTGCGACTCGATATTCAACCACTGCAACAACACCAACGAGTAGCCCACGTAGAAGAAGAGTTCAAAGGAGATGGTCAAGATGACAAACGTGGGAATGAACGTGAGGTACACAATCAACAATCTCAATTGGTAATCTGAGGACGATCTAATAGTGTGTAAAGAAGGCAAGACCACCAAGGAGGTGATAAAAGTGAGCCACCCCAAGATCTGTGACATCAATGGAAGACCGTCTCTGGCTTGCAAAGAGGTCACAGAGACATTGGTCGCGTATGTCATGACCACAATCGCGGCCAATTGAGCCATAACCACGTACTTCGAAAAGTTAGGCACGGTTCTCTTGAAAACTTTTTTAGCACCAAAGACACCAACAATTAACGATGCAACGGCACTGACGTTGATCTGTGGTAAGCTCTCTATCTTCACTGCGTCCAAATTTGTGAACGTGCACATGCTCATACAACTCACTAGCCAGAGCAACTTTGTGCGGAGGTCGAGGTTCTTCGAAACAAAGAAAGGGTATAAGCCCACGAGAAAGAAGAGCACCGAGAACATGTTTCTGTCGAAAAAACCGTAGACGATACTTTCGTACATCCCGAGGAAACACACAAGGGTAAACACCTTGGTGGTGTTGGAAATGCCGAAGAAAAGCTGGCCCAAGCCCTCGTTAAACAATGCTCGTTCATTAAGAATCGTGTACCAGAAGAAAATTGGAAACGCAGCGTACATGTAATAGTTGAACGGCGAGCTTTGGTAGAAAAGTAAGTAGTTGATGCCCAAAGCAATTGCGCCAAAGAAACAGAGAAGCGGTCTCGAGTGTGCCGGTTGTTTAAACTCGTCCAAGATAAACAATTTCAAGAACACGTTGAACGAGTAGGTGATCCACCCGAAAAAGCCTAGCGTGACGATGGATCGCAAGAGAAGCCAGTTATATGTCTGAAGATAGCTCAAGCCGTCCAAAGCACACTTCATCAACAGCTCGGCCAACTCCACTGCCTCCTTTTCAAGCTTGGCCGAGTTTGGCACCTCGCTTTCGATCAACATGATAAGTGCCTCGATCTCCTCTTTATAAACGGCAACGGGCTTCTTCATAAAAGGGTCAAAGGGCTTATAACGGAACTGGTGATCGTACACTTCGCTCTCTTTCACAATATACTGCTCGACAACAGCCAAAGCATTTTCGTAAAGTGCCTTGATCTTGTTTAAAGGCGATCCCTGGATATACGCTAAGGGTAATTCACCAACAGAGTTAGCAGGGTAATTCGCACCAATAAGGTACGCCATCAACGACGCGATATCGGCCTGTCTGACGTCGTGGCGCTCTAAATGGTCAAAGCCCCACGTGTCGAAATAGTCGGCTTCATATCCACTGGCCACAGGGTCCTGTTCAATTTTACGTTCTTCAGAGGCCTTAACAGGCTTATTCACTCCAGCTCCCCATGCAATAAGAGGTGTACGTGTGTTATCTGGATGCCCGTCACCGTGAGACCCGAAGTCCGACATGCCGTGGTCAGCAGTAAACACAAAAGCCGACTCCTCGTCTCCAAAGAACTCGTGGATTTTCGGGATAAGTCGCTCCAATTGTCCGTCTATATACTTAATGTTATCGTAATACTCTGCAGAGTATGGGCGGTATGCGTGGCCGGCGGTGTCGGGACCAAGGAGGTGAAGAAAGAACACATTACCTTGCTGATGTAACTCGTCACGAAGCGTTATGTTCGTCTTCGAGTTCTCCATGAGCTCGTCGAAATGTTTGAACACAAACGAGTCCAACTCGATTGAACTTTGCGTGAAATCTTCAAATTCGTGGCCGTACATACAAACATCGATTCTACCAGGAACAACGTTTTCACCGTATGCAAACATCGGCAAGATATCCGGCAGACCGAACGAATATGTATGTGTAGACTGATTAAAGAAAGAGTCAAAGTCTACGGGGTTTTCCTTCCATCCTTTGGTCACGGCACTGACGTCCTCGTAGAAACCGGCGATCATGGCCACGTGACCTGGCCTCGATTCAGTGGGCATTCTGGTATTGGAAATTCCCCATGTAGCTTCGTTTTCCACGAGACTTCTAAGGTATGGAGCCAAGTACTCCTGTTCGCCAGATACGGGATGTAAGAGCTTCTTGAAAGTTTTGTCTGCCCTCAAACCATCGCCCACAATTAAGAAAAGACGTTTGGCAGGTGGTTCCAGGGTAGACTTGTGCTGGTCCATTCCGTGCACCAAAGGTGACACGAAGTATATGTCGAAAATCAGCCAGAGGTAGTAGAAGTGGAAGAACACTCCCACAATAATGAAGGCCTGGCGCTGGAACCCCATTTTATTTTAGGGATGTGTGAGTGTGTGCAAAGGAGAGTGATCTGTTTTATTAATATGAGTGGTGGTGTCAGATGTAGGCTCCATTTAGAGATCGCGGTGGTGGTCACTGCGCGTGCTTTTATTAATTGCGAAGCGTGGTTATAGTTACTTGGGGGTTTAAACGCATTCCAAACAATGTAGGGATGTTTTGAGACGAATTGAGTTCAAAGTGAGAAGATAACTAGAGTCTATTTAAAAGAGCGCTTTTTATGTATCAACTAAAGCTTCCTAATATTCGTGTATTGGAGGTGCACCTCTAGTAATTAAGTGGTCAATCTTCTCCGACGCGTGCGTCCCTGGTGATGACGTATAAGGACAAATAATCCTCCTTTATATAAAGAACAAGATGTATATATGGAATTTGTTACCGATAGTTTTGTGGGATGATCAAGCTATTGTCAAGTCTCAAAGCCTTGACAAATTTAAGAGAGAAGGAGTAGTAAACATTGTCTCGCTTCTCTATGGATCTGCTTATCATGGGGGAGACTACTGTTAGATGTACTGTTGCGGATTCTATCCAATGGATATATATCTAAACTAATTAGTGACCTGAGTCAAATTTTCACTCAATTCATGTCCATATTAAGAATCTAGAACCAACTAATAATATATTGATTCATTTCACACCGATTGGCATCTCAGGCTATGTATTTTTCAATTCGGGATTGGATATATAAAGAATTCGACCTTCTTTTCCATTTAAAGTGGCAAATAAGGCACTCAGTATTCGAACCGGTCTTATTATCAACCCGACTAACAAACTTTGATATTTTTTCTAGTTTGAGAATTTGCTTAAGCATCAGGGTTCTTGTACAGACTTGAGGCGGTGACGCAATTGAGGCTTTAATCTCATGATGATCTGTTCGCAGTGGTCTTTAAGCACAAATATAAGACGATACATGAAACTAAGTCCGAATTCTTTCTGGAGCAGCTTTGAGGTTTTGCTTTCCCCATGGGCGAGTGTACGTAAACAAAGATTTTCTATATTTTCACGTCTCAAATCTAGCAACCATATGTCGAAGAAGCTTGTCACAATTACTGCCACAGATGATCATTGAACGTTCAAAATTTATGAGTTTGCCAAGTTCCAAAGTGAAAAAGTCTTTAATGAAAGCTATTTCATCTTTGTTAGTGTGAAGCGTGGAGAATTCACTATTGAGAGCCGAAAATAAGGCCCGATTTCTGTAAATAAGAGCGCCAGAAAGAGAATTATAGGTTAGAGGAACGAGAAACTGTGGTTCAATTCCTAAAACACGTTTTTGTGTTGATAACAGGCTACCTAGAAAAAAGGTTGTTTGCGGGTTGAACGCATCAAGTAGTTCTTCTTCGTGGTCTGCGGTAGGGAAATATGACTTTTGAATAAAAAATTGAAATGCCACGCTTTGGCACCATGGGCGCTCGATCCGCAGGTGTGGTGAACCTCAACAAAAGATTCTTTTTATGGGTCTTTAGAAGTGAATATTAGTTTAAAATTTATTAATATTGATTACACACGAGGGCAACTCCAAATCCGCTCCAGATAGATTATCAATTGTATTTTCGCTGGATAGTAACTACTTATTGATTTCAAATCATGTCACTTGCAACACTGGTTAGATCCAAGTGGTTCCGTTCAAATTTTCAGGCCAGTTTCATATGAGCGTTCCAGGAAATAAAGCTTGTCAAAAATACCAAGAAATTCCAAGAATGTCTGATTATCAAAAATCCAGATCTATTGTGGCTGCAAATTAACTACCTTATTGGAATCCACCTGCGCTAGTGCGACACTCATGAAAACACAAAATATGAAAACACAAACTACTCCACACAGAAGCAAAGATGACACTAATCAGACTCCGCTTCAACCACATCCGCAAATATTTCAGGAGTCTATTTAGGAGAGAAAAGAAAGAAAAGTTGAAGGAAGACTACAGAGTACACCACCGCAGCCCGATTGGGACCCGTTTCTATACTCGTTCGTATCGGTGGGGCAGGTCTCACGCTCACCAATTTTGGAACATAGTATTTCTTTGAAAGAGGTCATATAGGTGCAAAGGTGACACCCATGTTCAGCAGTCATGCAAGAGACTTTGGGGGTCTTTGACCTAATTAAAGGAATGGATTTGTGTGAAGAAGGAATGAGTTTGAGTTACCACATCCTGCCCTTCATTTTCTCCACGGTCTCGACATTGACATTGAATGTCTTGAGGGTTTGTCTGAACTCCTGCAATGTGCGCGTATAGTTTTGAAGCAAGAGTATATCGTTGAATAAACAAGTTTGGTAGACGTCGAGGCACGATGTGTCCGAGTAGATTATGTTGTGATGGCGCTCGTCCTTGTTTAGTCTGCCCAACTGGTGCTCCATGACCGACTTCCTGTACTCGGCAAACTTCTGTTGGTATTCGAGGATTTGACGAATGTATTCGTCCCATTCTGTCTTGGTGGTGTCCTGACGCAAATTCATCACAGGAACTTCGGCCGAGAATATTAAAGCGGAATCATCCATTGCAGGTGACAAATCGGAGGCCATGATTGTCCCCCCGGATTTCCGCAAGTACTCCTTGTTCACGGGCGTGTAGAGTGTCTCGGCTTTCGATCGCCCGTCAATGTACTCAGCATACCTTGCACGTTTTGCAGGTTTCGCAGAAGAGCTTGCCTTTCTGGCCCGAGACACGTCCGGTAACGTGCTGCGAATGTCGGAGAAATCCACATCGTCAAGAGACTCGTGGAATGAGTCTCCTATGTCCCCGAGATTTTCAAGCCGAGGCTTTTTCTGTGTATTCTGGCGATTTCGAAGCTGCTCATCAAAAGTGCTTGCCTGATGATGTGCGTGCGAATCGGTTCGAACTCGCCTCGTTCCAAAGGAATTATGAGGGTGGGGTCTGGACTCGTGGCCTGCCATCTCGGTATAGTCATTATACGTTCCATCGTAGTCGCTTCCCTCGGGAACTTCCACGACCTCGGGTTTATGTTTCGATTCTGATGGGGTGGCATATTCTGCAGATTCATGGTCGAAGGATTCGTTAGTGTATCCATTAGACGGCACTGAGGGAGGCACACTTCCTTCGAACGCACTGCTCGTTTCGTCGAGATCTTCATCGTTTTCCAGCTGATGATACTTCTCCTCCTCAGCATCATTGTACGAAGCTCCTGCGTCCCCATTTCTGCCCTCGTTCTCACGTTTGGGCATATTAGCTTGTGGATGTGTACTTCCCGAGCAGTTTTCCGAGTCTGCTTGTGCCTGCTCAGAGCCACGTTCTGTGGACTGGTGTTCTTTGTTATCTTCTCCATTTCTAGTATTATTATTAGAGTTTTCACTTTCATTCTCCTCGTCCAGATCTAGCTCTTCGTCCTCGACTACTATGAACTCGTGAGAACTGTTTGGATGGTGGGAAGCAGAACTTTGGCTTGCTGCATCGTGCGCTTTCCTGTACGACTCGGACTTGGCGTGCTCGTACTCGCTCTTCGCGTCCCTGAACCCTCGACTACGTGCATACTCTGCTTGAGCTGCTTGTGCCTGGGCCCTTCTTTCTTCCTTTTCTCTTCGTAGCGACTCCTCTACTTTCTCTCTAATTTCCTGCTCCTCGCGCTCCTGGCGTAGTCGCGCAATGTATTCCGCCCTCCGGCGCTCGTCTACCTCCCTCATCATTCTACTTGCGTATTCGGCATCCCTCTTCGTCTTCTCATCTGCGTCCCTGGCTTCTTTAGCTTCCTTGGCTGCCTGCTGGCGGCGGCTTCGTGTGAAAAAGTCATTATGCATTCGGGAGCCTTGTGGGTAGAATTCGTGATAGGACGAGGTGAACTGGCCATCTGTATAAGAAGTACGCAGGTACTGGTGGCGTGTATAAGACGGAAACTCGGCGCCGTAATCGGTTCCTCGAGACAGCATGTATGTTGAGTTCGTGGCTGGCCGCAGCGCAGACCCAATTCCGCTTTCACGGTCATATTTCTTTCGCAGCTCCTCTTCTTTCAATGTGTCGTAGGCTTCTCTGATAAGCAAGAACTTCTGGTGGTGGTCCTTGTCCTCGGTTTTATCTGGATGGAATTTGATGGCTAGCTTTTTATACTGCTTTTTGATTTCATCCTGCGACGCTATAGGAGACACGCCAAGCACGCTATAGTAGTCAGAGGGCATGGCGGAAAACCTGGATGGTGCGTTTAGGACATGTTTTCTGGGACATAAGCATGCATGGATCGCAGACAGGATGTTTTGATTTGCGCACGTGACTATCCACCTGTGTAGGAGGTACGCGGTATAACAGCACTACGATGACCCCGGATTTTTTATTTTTTTGTTAGATCCATTGAATAAAGAAAATACGTAGTTACTAATAAAACAGTTTCAAGGACAGAAAAATAAAAAATAGATGTTTCGAAATGAATAAGTGGAGTCGTCCATTGCGGGGCGTTCATCTTTCCCCAGTGCTCTTAAGTGCATCGCACTTCTGTCACACATTTAGAGCATCACCAGACGAACATAAATTTATTGTGGCCATTTATTTCCCTTTACATTAATACAGCACTGGTGTGACACTCATTTGAAGCGTGTTATTATTTAAGCTAGTCCCAAAGGTCTGTCCACTCAGTTGGCAGCCTTAATCTCTTCGGCAACTTCAGTGGCTCTGGTGACGCCAGTGGTCGCACTCGAAGTTTCTCCCTTAAGCTTTTTCAACAATATGGCACCATACTTAGGAGCAGCAATATCGGAGTCTGCTTTTGCCAGAACGAAAATGTCAGGCACAGACTTGTTCTCTTTTCCGCCGTTGTACTCTTTGGGCAAGTTGTCTTTTCCAAGGGACGAGCTCACGTCTCCATGGTGCTGCATCTGGAACTTCTTGGCGGTCGCAGCCATGATACCAGTGGCAGTCATGAACGAAAACATCCAGCCCATAAGCAATGGAACATTGATAAAGTATTTCTTGGAGAGAAGCTCCGGGTAGTTATCGCTGAACACCTGGATGATTTCCTTGGTGGCAGCCTTCATGCCGGGGTCTCTTCTGAACATCGACACGTTGTTGTAGTCGTGCACCTGGGCAGCCTTGTTATTGTCCTTGTTAGTGAAATCGAGCAAGGAGAGAGAGCGCTCCATAAGCCCGACTCTCCAGCGCAAAAACATCGTGCCGGGTACATCCTGTTCCGCCTTCTTCTCGGCAGCTGAGCCATCTTCAGTGACACCGACGCCAAACTTGGCGAAAAGCTTCTGGGGGTTCTTCATGTTGGCATACAAGTTCCATGTGACCACACGGAAGTTGTCGTTGTTCTTTGGGTACTCGGTGATAACACCCAACTTCTCGAGATCGGTGTCGAACTTCTCGTAGTACGCAGCACTCAAGACTTGGAATTTCAGACGCCAGTTCAACGTGTCGACCACTTTCTGCTGGGCTACGGTCACATCGTGCTCACTTGCAATCAAAAATTTAAGCAAGATTTCGTTTCTGATGCTGGAGTTTACGTGCTCGGTGCCGTCGATGCCGATGCGGTAGCCGTAGATCTCGTCGTACTCGGGGTTATCGGTCTTAGCTAAGATCTGGGGCACAGCCTCGATCAATTGTTGGAGTTTGGTTGTCTGCTCCGCAGTCAATTCCTGCGATGATACCAAAGACATTTTCGAGTGAGGGGTAAGTATAGATAAAAGAGAGAATTCTCGCTAGAAAAGAGAGGGGTGAAGAAAAGAAAAAAAAACCTTTTCAAAATGGAGATGGAAAAGATAAAATCATGTAGAAGCGCGACGCGCGGCTGCCTATTTTTTTCTTGTGCTCGCATATATCGGCCGACGCCGGGCCCGGGGCTTAGGCTCCACAAATGAGGTACATGTAGTGAGCCGCATTGCAGAGGGGTAATATTGATTGTTTTTCGACGACCTAGTTGAGTATACTATCTTGCATCTACATTTAGGTTTGGATAGAATAATAGATTTAAAGGGTATGGAAAATCATGGACTAATATCCAACGAGCGTGGTTCAATTGTCTAATACATTTACAAGTGGTGAGTACCGCGGTTCTACAAAATAAGTGGCATTTTTCAAAGGCACCTGTGTTCCTTGTATTCGTGACCAATTTAACATCGAATGTTCAATTTTGTATATACATTTTCCTCAGTGGCCGCCAGGAACCAAGCGGAAGGATAAGATATCATTCTTGCCCTTGTCCACAGTATCCTCTTCGCCCACTCTAGTACCATTTACACCCTCAATGGCTGCAATAGTCACGTCACCCATGATTTTACGAGCCACTTGGATCACAGGCGTACCTCTCTTTACCAACACGCAGTCTCTGAAAACATTGGGCCCAGAGGATCCGCCAAACGTGTGGATGTTTCGTACAGGATAGACGGGCACGAGATCCAACACCTCTGCGGCCGCCTGTAGTAGCTCCACGACTCCAGTAGATCCAAACCTATAAAGGACCAAGTCCTTAATGTTTTCAACTCTGTTGGCGAGTTTCTCGTCAAGTTCACGAAGTCCGGCATCTGGAAGGTCTTCCGCGGTATCTACAAACTCCGTGCCCAGCTCGTACTTGATGTAGTTCTGCGCAGCCAACTTTCGGAGCAACACCTCGGTCAAAGACGACGTCAACACACACTTGGTGTCCGGGTGTTTCAACATGATTTTCGAGACATTCTTGTCGGAATCTGCGTGGTCCATTTTGTTGAGGGCCAAGATCGTAGGAAACTTGACACTCATGAACGCCTCGACCACAGTCTCCACCATTTCGGAATCCCACTCCTGGAGCGGAGGCAAGTTGGGAATTGTATCTAGCGCTTTTCCGATGAGTTGTTTGTTGGCATAGTATCCACCAAGCTGCGCTCTCAATGTCTCTAAGGTTGATGATTTAGTGGAGGTATGACGTCTCACCACGGATCCCCACTTCTCGGTCAAGTTTCCCAAGATCCAGCGAAATATCTCATCTTGAAGCCATTCGATATCCTTCAAAGGATCGTAACCTCTAGTCTCTTTGCCCTCAGCGTCTGTTGTGCCGCTGACGTCCACTATATGGATTAGACAGTCTGCCTCGGTGAGATCACTTAAAAACTTGTTACCCAAGCCGCGGCCCAAATGGGCATTCGGGACCAAACCTGCAACGTCTAGAAGCATCACCGGCACACCTCGGGTGCCATTTCTGCAGTATCCGTAGTTTGGTTTGCATGCCAGTTCCTTGCCAAACCTCTTACAGGCACACTCCATCTCCATGTACCCGGTTGCCTTGTTTGGGTCAATGGTCGTAAATGGAAACGATCCCACCTTGGCATTCGCGTCTGTGAGGGCGTTTAACGTAGTGGATTTTCCACTGGAAGGTTTTCCCACAAGGCCAATAACTGTCTCTCTTCCCATGCCAGGTAATGTTTATGGATTCAGGTGAGAGTATGGATTAAAAAATATATTTATCGAAGGAGAGTCTTCAGCGCTATGACTCGCTAGGTGTCCCTATATTTTTATGCAATGAAGCTGGTGAATGTGCTTATCCGACAAGCTTAAGTTTTTCAGTTGGGTTTTTTTGGCTCCATCGATTTCTGGATTCATATACAGTAGGCCCAGGAGACAGAAGTGATAATGCTATAGTAGGCCTTATTTCCTAGTACTTAAAGGCTTGCTTGACGAAGACCTCATCGCAAAGCTTCATTAAGGAGCATAATCATAACATAAAATCCAAAGATCCATTTTCCCGGAATAGTTTTCGATAAATTGGATCCTCACTGTTTGCGCTTCGTGCGCATGTCAGCATGCGACAACGTGTTTTCTACATTCGCTATATTGAACGGGTTCATAGCGCAAAATCTGATGATATATCACGCATTTTGAGTACGAATTGACCGTTTCATTTTTCATGCAGCTTCTTACGGTAGCTTGGTTGCAACGTTCGGGAGTTTTCGGGTAAAAAAAGAAAGTTTAACACGAGGTGCAATTTCGGGCAGTGAGATCTGAGGATGTTGCTTCTAAGCAGTTTTCGCCCAATGCATGTATATCGTTGATGATTACTAGAGTAACTCTGAACCCTCCTAGGTAGCATATAGCCACCATAGAGCTCTTTCCTTTTTTTAGCTAAGCCTTTTTTTGCATTAAAGATTGCGTAGCTGAAGTCGTCTCCAGACTCTCTTCTGCTCATGAACCTCTTGACGCGGTTGTGCATATTGTGACAATGGAGCAATCGGGTATGTCATGCCCCACTCAAATCTAACGTAACAAATTCGCTCAGGTTAGAAATATATAGTTTGTGGACATCGCCAGTTTAGCCTGTTGAATAAAATATCTAGAAAGTCTTTTTTCAAACTCCAAAATAGTAATTTTCACGCTCAATTCTGACTGGTCAGTCCGCATAGCCCGATTCTCTCCTGCATCTGGCCCAAGGACTACACGTTTACATACTTGGCTACCTAACGCACCAACTACACACATAAACGCAAATTGAACTCCACCCAATTCGGTTCAAAAAGCACGTGATAGTACAATGGCGCTCGATTTCCTGAAACTCTCGTCGAATGTGTTCGGCGGGCTCTCCACAGACTTCAAGAAGAAAAACTTCTCCCTTTACGGGCAGTGGATTTCCTTGTTCACAATAATCTTGTGTTTGGCCCTTGGTGTCGCCAACATTTTCCACTTTAACTTAGTGATCATCTTTTCGGTGATAGCGCTCATACAAGGCTTGGTGGTGCTTTTTGTGGAGGTTCCATTCTTGTTGAAGATATGTCCTTTGACTGACACATTCACCAACTTCGTGCGTAATTTCGATGACAACTGGCCGCGGTGCGGCTTCTACTTGTTGATGAGTGTGATTCAATGGTTGAGTTTGTTGCTCATGTCGACCTCTTTGCTTGTTATTGCCGTGTTCTTCCTCCTCTCGAGTCTCTGTTACCTTTTTGCTGCTTTGAAGCATCAAGATTACCTCAAGACCAGTTTCAACGTGGCTGGCGAGAACCCAGACTTGGAGAGTCAGGCTGCTGCGCACGTCGTAAGAAATGTGTTGTAGAGCTATAAGAGATGGTGTTTTGAACTATTAATACGATTAATACCTCTGCGCTGAGTGTGGCAACACTTTGTTGGAGACGCTCGGGCTCGAATATGGGCTGATCTGTTATGTAGAATTGTGTCAGCGAAATAACGTTAACGGTAGAGTTATGTACACAATAAGATAATGTGAAAAGATGACGCATTTGTCTAACTTGGGGAGGTATAGCTTCTGCACTCTTCGTACGTAAATCTCGCCACGTGAACGAGGCATGTTGAACCTAGATATTGATGTATTTGCGGGTCTTTGTCCTGCCCTGAGTGGTCATTTTTTTATCAATTAGCTTTTATTTTTTACCTCTAAGATGTTTTTTTTCTTTTTTTTTGATAGATCCATTGATTAAAAGGGACCTCAAAAGTTAACTACAAAGCCCAAAAACTGTACAGCTATACATAAATCCTCTAACCCATTTCGAGGTCACATCTCACGAATCACCTACCAATTCCGACCTGACCTCAATTACGTCTTAAACTTAGCTTTGACATTTTTTTTCTTTCTTTTTTCTTTTTGATTTTAATCTCTTAAGAATTTGAACTTGTAGAACTTTTTGTCAAAACGTTAGAGTCAAAAAATCTGGCTTGAACTTCAAATTAAATTACAATCATTCAATTTTTCGAGAAAGCCCAGACTGCCAAAGCTTTTATTTTTTCGATTTTACGAATTAATGGGTGCATAGATACTCAGTTTGAACCTGAAAATTCTAAAAACAGCCTCACCTCTACCATATCGACCATCTTATAAACTGTCGTGATTTGGAACATATTCATCCCTAGCAGACTCATAAAGCTCTTTTTGCATTCACATTAGCTTCGAATTGAACCCACTAGCCGTGGCAAATGGCGGTGCGACTGCATATTACGGCTTCTCACTAAAGCAATATGTTGAGATAAAAAATCCAGGAAGCACTGCAAAAAAGGTTCTTTATCTAGTCTTTACCAGGTGATTATACAAGAGAGATATTGCTCGTCAAACACGCCATCAGGTCGAACCAGCAATACAACTTCATTATCTTTCAACAAGAAGAAACGTGACTTCTCATAACTAGCCCTTTGATATGGAGCTAATATCTTTTACCGAGGACATAGAGCCTACGCATCTCGAGGAGAAAATGAGGTGGAAGGGAAATCCAGTCGTTTCTGTGGCAGATACCCCAAAGCCCGAAAAGGTAGCAAAAACATCTTTGCCTCCTAAGGACGAAAGCGTGACTTCGCTTAGTTACGAGCAGGTGAACGATAACGCAGATGAACTCGTCGAACTCAGAGGCGCCGGGCGGTACTTTGGCGTGACGGACCCGACAACTGGCGATGCTATAAATGCACAACAGGAACTTGGTCGTATGTGTGATAACTGTCACCAAAGAGGACACATTCGCGCCAAGTGCAAAACGGTCATCTGCCACAAGTGCGGTGTAGTTGGAGACCATTATGAGACGCACTGTCCCACGACGATTGTGTGTTCTCGCTGTGGAGAAAGAGGCCACACGTGGGCTTCGTGCAAGAGCAAGACCAGGAAGCAGCAGTACTGTAAAGCCTGTGATGTGTACAGCCACAGTGACGATAACTGTCCAAGTATATGGCGGTCATATCTCACAGTTGCCATCAAGTCAAACATCCAGCTTCCGCCTAGCTATTGCTACAATTGCGGAGACGACATGCATTTCGGTGACGAGTGTCCCGAGCCTCGTATATCGAGAATCCCCAACATCGGCGGCAGTGCATTCAGTGGTAACAACCTCCCGAAGGAGCTCAGGGACCGCTATTTCAATAAGTGTTTCGGCAAAAAAACCAAGACTTTCCAAGAACCTTCTTCCACCAGAAACTTTTCCAGTGGCAGTGGAAGCATAAACTTTTACGAATATGGAAATCAGAAAGGGGGTCCTAACCGCAATAATAAAAATAATTACGGAAACAATGGCTACAGCAATAAAAACTACGGGAACAACGGCTACAACAACGGCAATAGCAACAACAGCAAGAAGCGCTCGTACGATAACATGCAATCTAATTCGGCTAGAAACTTCGAGCCCTCGCGGTCTGGCTATTTAGATTCGAAGACAAAAGGGAAGAAGTCCCATCAGGTATCTAGATCGGGCATACTTCCCATTCTTAATGAACAGAAAGCAAGAGCGGCGAAGGTTACCAATCCAAACAGAAGCGGTGTGCTTCCACGGGGCAAGAAGCAGAAGAAGGGTCAAATGCAACAATTGTACTGATTTGAGGAATGGTGTATATACTGTATATTAGTGAATTCATGGTATTGAACATACAGGGCTCAAAATTAAAAAAAAAACTTCAATGATGCTTATCAACAAATATTTGTGAAAGAAGCAATGGTTTTTCTTCTTGACCTGTCCATTCTCATTGATCGAAAAGATAGGGCCGGAGACGCACGCCAAGGCTTAGGTTGTCCCGCACAAGCTCATTTTCGAAACATGAGCGGAAATGAGATCCCCGAGAGAAGTAAACTTGAAATGAAACACTTTTTTAAAACATTATTATAAAAGAAATGTGACATATCAATTATAGGCTTGGAAACCCACTAAATTTAGAAGCCGAGTCGGGCTATTGGAGGAAGCGCGGATTAGCCGGACCGCCGATTGTGCACTGTGCACGCTGTTGACCGAGCCCTAACCCCGAACCCCGAGACGTCTGATGTCATGCACGCTCGGCTGCCACTAAATTGTTAAAGATCTCAAGCTCGACCAAAAGTGTCATTCTTTATCTGCACGTTCCACGTGAATTTGCTGCTTGCTTTATAAAAGCACACGCATCTGCTTTCACCTATTAATCAAAGAGCAGAGAACTTTACCATTGAGGAGAACAAATCCACATCTATCTGCATCATACTGACCCCGATCTGTGCATCGCACTTGCAAAATGATGGACCAGATCAGCGGCTTGAATGACTACTTCTACTACCCAGACAAACGGTCAAAGTCGAAAGAATATGCACAACTACGCCTGCAAGTCACGATCAAATACGGAATTGTGATTGCGTGCTTCATGGTCGTCTTTTTGACGGCAATCCCTCTTCAGAACTACCTCCGTGCAAAGGGCTACTGGTTCTTCAACAAAATACATATTATACGGTCAATCAACAGAGTGTTGGCTCGCATATCGCCGGCAGAGACGCGTCAAAACAGTATGCGCAACTCATTTATCGGTAAATTGTGCAACATCGTGGCGAAATGTGCTCATTACATTTACTTAAATTCGTCCCCCATAGTGCAGATCGTGATTTGGACTGTTGTTTTCACTGCACTCAGCTTGGCCGAAATAAACGGTGGGGACTTGATCTTCCTCAGTAAGCGCTTGGGCAGGCTTTGTGCACAGTCGCTACCGACGGTATTCTTCTTGACCATGCGCCCCTCGCCACTTCCTCATACACTCTACCTATCTCTTCTTCCAATCCACAAATGGCTTTCACGGGCCATTATTATTCTAGCTGTTTTACACACTATCATATATCTTGGATACTTCCAAGTAAACAATATGTGGCAAAAGGCGTGGAAACTAGAGAACCTCTATGGTTGGGCCGCAGTACTCGGATTCACCATGATCATATGGACCTCGCTTCTGCGTGTGCGTGACCTGTCGTATAAGTTTTTCTTCTTCAATCACTATTTCTGGAGCTGGGTCATTGTGCTCTGTCTCCCATTCCACATCCGCCCCATCAACACGTCTGTCGCAAATATGTTGAATGTGTCGCTTCTAGCATATCAGGCATTTCACCGAATCTATATAACGCGAGTTTCCTCAGAGCTCGATTTCAAAGTGAATGATGTCTCTCCGAATTTGGCATGTGTGGATATTCCCAATGCACTTATCAAGAATCGGGCCATCAATCCCGGTGCTCACGTGCGTATCACCAATTATCATCCAAACCCAATTGTACGTTTGGCCAAACAGTTGATCCCAAACTACCATCCCTATACACTTGTGTCATTACCCCTGGATAGATGCCAACGGCTAGTTGTGCGGAAGAGCTCCTTCATATGGAGAAACAGAGGTCGATACTTGATTTACGGAAGTTTTGATCCTAAACTCCTTTTGATCAGATCGCGAAATACTCCCGAGGCCAACTTTTCCATTTCCAAGCTAAGCGTCAATGCGCGGAAGATTCTCATTGTAATTGGCGGATCTGCCATTTCGTTTGCCATTCCTTTGGTAAGAGTTGCCAATTATCACGGGATTCCAGTCAAGGTCGTCTGGGTCATTCGAGACTTTAGAGACATTGCTGTGCTTCGATATTTCGAAGGCATAATCCACGGAGATGACTTCGAGATATTTGTCACGGGTAGTTCCACAATACGCGACGGCTTTGACAGCTCGCACTTGCGGAACGCTTCTAGCTACGGAACCTTTGCACACTCCGTGAAGATCACCTCTGCTGATTTGGAAGCCAATGAAAATGGCGACTTTACGTACTCGGATGAGGAAGATAATATAGGGATTCAGGAGAGCGAAAACGTCGATGTCGACTTTACAAATGAGGTGGGAAGCGAAATAAGGGAGGAGTGCCAACAAGAGCTTCAACCTGCCATATCTGCCGTTAGTTCTGAGGTGAATGTCAACGAGACTGAACCATTACTTGGACAAGATATAGATCAGGAAACTTCTGGAGTTGTGATGGTCGACAATATCTCTATGAGATCAAGGCGAACCAGCAAATCACATTCCATAAACGAGCAGTTTGAGCCGCAATTGGATGAAGAGAACGAATGCCATAAAAACTACTCGCAGACGATCAAAAAGCTTCATTTGGATTGCCACATATACAAAGGAAGGCCATTGTTGAACTACAGGTACTACAATTGGTGTGTCAATGAGAGCGATATATTTACGCAATGCTCTGGTCCAGTGATGGACGAGTCAAACAACCTTCTTTGCTGCAAGGACCTTCCTGGGCGTCAACATGTCATGGAGGGTGGCAAACAGCTTCCCGACTTAGAGAAAGTGTGGGTGATTTCCGCCGGTCCTAAATCTTTAGTCAAGAAGACAAAGCTCTGGGCCAATGAGAATGGCCTCAAGTATCATGAAGAGGCGTTTTACGTTTGACCCTTCATTTCATCATTATCTATTTCGTCATCATATTCATAATCAATCATGCATAAGCTTCACCATGAGCTTCATCAACATTCGAATAAGTAAACTAAATTTCATTTGCCATTCAATTCCTTCTCAAAATACAGCTGTCTCAATAAGTTCTCCTCCTCGGCTAAGTCCTTGGTCACGCTGATCTTGGCGTTTTCCACAGCAAAAGTGATGCCGACTATACCACACGCTATAAAGTACCCGACTTTACATTGCGACAGAAAGAACCTCTTATTGTGACCGTGATTGTATCGATAACTAAAATAAGTGCCACTCACGAAGGCAACGACCGTGCCCTTTAGAAACCCGATCGCGCCAGCATTCATCAACTGGCTGTTTATCTGGTCTATGCGTTCTTGCGACACTCGAGAGATCGGCATTATGAGGAAGGTAATTATGAATTTTGTTGATATTCTTGTATGGCCTGAGAAAAAGATAGCAAGCTAGAATTTCGCAAAGGAAACGACAAACTTAATGGCCGGAGGGTACCTGACGCTACTCCGATATGTCGAAGCAATTGTGGTTCCCGATTTAGACTATTCTGAATGCAGAATATACTATATGCACCACAGATTCCGGGGTCGGGAGTCCATGGAAATGAATCCGTCGGCCAAACTAAAAACAAGTGTACGTGGTATCATTAATTTCATTTTCTTCTATAAATGGTAGATTTTGCAGCCAGTTCTCCAGAAAATCGAAAAGTATTATAATTTAGATGCTTCATTTCGCAACTAGCTGCTTTGGGCGACGGAGAAAGTTTCAAAGAGTTACTCCACCAAAGTTGACTAACTTTAAATGACGAAGCCTGCTAGTCATAATACCGTGGAGTTCGTTGAGACAAGAATGTTGAATGAGTCTCTTGAAAGAGTCGATTTCGCTGCTTCTGGTTTCTGGCATGTGTTCCATGTCCAACATGGTCCCTGAGCTCGTGAGATTTCTCTCCATAATGGCCTCCTGCAGCTTCATAAGTCCGCAGATATATTGAAGGAATTTAACGGTCTCGACACGCGAGAAATCAATCGACGAGTCAAGCGAGCACGGGCGATTCTCCAATTCGCTGAACGATAACTTGTGGCTGTAGTTCTTGGCTCTATCAAGCTCTGCCAACTCCACAAATCTGGCTTTGGTCACTTTACACTCTGTACATGCACACCTATTGGCAAGGATATCCTGATGCGACATGACTTCATCATGTGACTGAGGTGGTGGGGTCCACTTCCATTCACTCATGAAACTTGAAATGTGCAAAACTTCGAGTTCAGGGACCATGGTCAACTTATCAATCACTTTGTTCACATCAATGCTCAGATGCGGCCCTGGAGAACGCACCGTGTTGGAGAGATTCAAGTATACTTCCCGAACGTTCGAGAAGTGCAGGTCGAATATGTAATCCTCGACGATTCTTTTGAACTGAGTGGTCTCTGTAAGTGACTTGTGGTGCACTAGTGAGAGCTTGCGGATGTTTGATGTGTACCCGTTAATCATGTTGTGTGACTTCCAGTCAGCGAAAAACTTCACCATGCACAGATCTTGGCACTCGTGGTGGCGAGCACAGCTGATTTTGAGTTCCAACTCCTCCACGTCATTAAGGTTAAACTGGCTCATTATCTGCTGAAAGTCGAGCATTGCATCGTTTCTGAGTCTGTGGGTGCTCGTGATCGAAAGACGTCTTAATTGTAATTGTGGAACATCCAAGTCTTGGAGCAAGCCCGAAAATTTGACAAATGCTAATGCGGAGTGCAAGAAAAGCTCCGATATCCTGGCCAAGTTGCGTCTGACATTGTCAAAATTTGGCTTTTCGATCGTATAACCCTCATCGGCATTACCCTGATATTGATTATTTTCGATGTAGACACTCAATCTTTGCAAGTTGTCACTAGAAGGGGCCACAAGAAAGTCTTGAATGTGGAACATGAACCAGTTGCGTAAGTTCTGGATTTTGCGGCTTTTCTTCGCAAGAATATAATCGCCATCATCATACTCCGCAAACTGGATAGAGTTTTGCTCCAAGAAGTTATTTAACGAGTCCGTGATCCGAAGAGTCAGCACGTCATAATTTATTAAGCTAATAGCATGGTCTGTGACGTTCCATATCAGGGAAAGCTTGTGGTAAAGTTCAAGAAGTGGACCCGAGAGATCAGTGCTATGAGCATTGATTATTAGTTTCCCAATGAATTGGAAGTTTTTTGCAGTCAAACATTCCGTGAACTTGGCCAACCCTGAGACCCGCATTAGAGTGTGATTGAGGCTCTCGGGGTGATACACCTCGTAGTCATCATCAATCACCATGATGGTATTGTAAAGTTTAGAACACACCACATAGTTGAGCTCCCGATTAACCTGCGAAAGCTTGACCTGATCGGCTCTGTCTGTGAAATGAACGATTCTGTTCAAGATGTTGTATGGCAATCCGCTGATCATTGCTAATAGTGGGGTGCGGGTTGAAAGTGAAAAGTAATAAAACTACAGCTGAGCCAGCTCGTGAAAAAGAATGGGATAGGAATATTCTGAATTTTCAAGAAAGAACACCGCCCTTTCGAGAAATGTTATATACATTTCATATACCGGACAACCATCACTCATGAATCATTCTTCTCGGACTTTATTCCCCACATTAACATTCTGGGCGCCCTCATGGCAGCCCCAGTGCGCCAGCCGACGCCTGTGTGCAGTATCTCAGCAAAATGCCGTTTCGCCCCCCACAGTTAAGCAGAGCCGGAGCCACAGATGATGCTCACCACGTCTTTCTTGGCGATGACCTTTTTGATGCTCTTCCCGCTTGTCCGAGCACGCACCAACTCGTGACCACGAAAAAGGTCCCAAATTTCTTGTTCCGAAAGCTTTTCAATATTCTTTACCCGGCTTACGGTTCCGATTTTTTTGCCGTTTATGATGATTTTATAGTCATTGAATGGCGAAACAAGCGGCTGGTCTGTGGGGTAGTTTTGTAGTAGAATGGTTTCCCACTCCTTGCTGATACCTTCATTGAGGCCTTCCCAGCACTCCTCAGAAACAGATGGAGTCACGGGGCTCATTATAATAAGAAGTTTCTTGTAGGAGTCCATCAAGAGACCTGGCAGTATTTTCTGGTCCTCCTTCAACACCTTCTGGAGGTAGTTGGTCAATTTCATGTAGTCTGAAATCACGGTGTTCAACGTCAAGTCACGTTCCATTGACTGAGCCACTCTGTTTGTGAAGCGGTGTACTTCATTGTATAAATTGAATTCCTCCTTGTTGAAAGCAACGGTCTTGTGGAGCTCACCGTTAATGGTCAAGTTTGAGAATTCTTCTGATTCTGGCGACACTTCGAAATCCAGGTTGTACTTGCGAAGCACGTCATCCTTCATGTTAATCACCTTTTTCAACCAGCGCTGGATTCCCTGGATGTGCTCTTCATTCCAGTTCAACGCGTCAGTGACGGGTGCAGCAAAAAGAATCTGGGCCCGAACAGCATCTGCCCCATATTTCTCAATAAGGGCAGTAGGGTCGACACCGTTGTATTTCGACTTTGACATTTTTTCGTAGCTCACGTTCGGCGTCTCTCCAGAGGCCTTTACTACTGAAGCACCACCATTTGTTTCTACCTCCTCAGGCTTCAAGAAGCGACCAGTCACGGGGTCCGAGAACGTCTTGCCCTGAACCATACCTTGTGTCACGAGACGTCTGATAGGCTCGTTTTTGAAATTTTCGCCTTCCCAAAGACCGCAATCGCCAAGGAACTTCGAGATGAATCGCGAGTACAACAAGTGCAAAATGGCGTGCTCCACTCCTCCTATATACAAGTCGACGGGAATGGAGCTGCTGGCCTTGTCGTGGTCGAAAATCATGGCGCTGTTCTTGGAGTCGGTGTACCGGAAAAAATACCACGACGAGTCGATGAACGTATCCATGGTGTCTGCATCTCTCTTCGCTGCAGATCCACAAGAAGGGCACTCGGTGTTAACAAACGAATCAATGCTTCCAAGGGGGTTACCCTTGCCGAAATGTTTACTTTCCACATGTGGAAGAAGTACGGGCAAGTCTTTATCAGGAACAGGAACGGGCCCACAACTATCACAGTGAATAATAGGAATGGGTGCTCCCCAGTACCTCTGCCTGCTGATCAACCAGTCTCTGATCTTGAACTGGGTCGACTTCAGGCCGCGACCTGCTTTTTCGAGACACTCAACAAGTTTGTCGCCTGCTTCAGGTGAGGGCAAGCCAGAGAAAATTCCCAACGAGGGTAATCCGCCTTCTAACACCGAAGAATCATACAAACATCCATCCTTTCCGAGGAAGATCGAGTCCATGTTCTTCGCAGATTCCCGGTCTTTGGGTCCTACGGTTGCAATCACGGGAATATCGGGGTTGTGAATGCCCCAGAAATCGGAATCCCGCACGTCATGGGCGGGGCATCCCATGACAGCACCGTGACCATAAGAGCCTAAAACGTAAGGTGCCACATACACGGAAATATCGAATTTTGAAGAAGGCCTACCCTCAATGTCGATCGGGAGAGAAATACTGATATTTTTAAGTTTGTATCCCGCCTTCGACTCGGGATCAGGGTCACCCTGAGAGCACTCTGCAATGAATGCTGCCAATTTGGGGTCAGTCTTCTTCGCCTCCAACACTAGAGAATGATCGAGTGCCACTGCCACAAACTGAACGCTGAACAACGTATCCGGTCTCGAGGTGAACACGACGATTTCCGAGCCCTGGTTCGTAGCCATTCTGATCTCGGCACCCTCGCTCTTGCCGATCCAGTTTCTCTGCATGGCCTTGACTTTAGTGGGCCACTGGTCAAGCACTTTCATATCCTCGTTAAGAGCATCGGCATATTCCGTGATTCCTATAAACCACTGCTCCAAAACGCGCTTTTCCACTTTGGCACCCGATCTCCAGGACCGGCCTTGGGAGTCCACTTGCTCATTTGCCAAGACCGTTTGGTCCACCGGGTCCCAGTTGATTTCAGCGCCTTTGCGGTACGCCAAGCCCTTTTCAAAGAGAAGCGTGAAGATCTTCTGCGTCCATTTGTAGTACTCTGGCGAAGTGGTATCGACCTCACGTGACCAGTCAAAGTCAGCCATCATCTGCTCCATCTGCAGCTTCATTTTTGCGATATTTTGTTTCGTCCAGTCGGCAGGGTTGACCCCTCTTTCCACAGCAGCGTTCTCGGCGGGCAACCCAAACGCGTCCCATCCCATAGGATGGATCACCTCACGGCCCTGAAGTCTTCTAAACCTAGCTATCGTATCACTAATCGTATACACTCTCTGGTGGCCTAGATGCAAAATTCCGGAGGGATATGGAAACATGGAGAGACAAAAGAACGGTTTTTCATTATTGGATGTGGGTTTTTCGGGATGGAGGGACCCGTTGTCGAAAGACTGTTTCCATCTGCTGATCCATTTAGTATGTAGTTCATTGAGAGCGATTGCAGGTTTCTGTTCTTGGGCTGGTCTTGACCCGCAGGAGAGATTCCGGAGGTGAACAGGCTTTCCACGTAGCACTCGAATCATTTTTATGGGAGCCCTTTGATAAATACCTCAGAAAGCCCCTGGAATATATTTGATCACTATGTAACTACCATGGAACTTCAAAACTGTGAACGCGAGATCGCGTCAGGCTAATCATATGCACAACGACAATACATGTAATTAAAGCCTATGCAGGCAATTAATCAAAAAGAGAAATATGTTGAAAAATAATTATTGAGGGTTTAGTAAGTTGTTTGAGTGACGCCTCTATCACTGTTTCAATGCAGATGCTAGATGAAATCATTTTCGATGATGACTGATTGTACTGTTTTATTGTAGATATGCAAGCTAGCATGTCTGCAAACAAAAAAAAAAAAACACTCATAAAGAACGCGTTCCCACCGATAAGGAAGAACCACTTATTCCCGATTCGTTTCCTCCAGATAAAACATCTTCCCTTACTCTTTGGTTCGCCAAAGGTTTCAAGGAAGTGAAGAGCAAGTCCGCTAGGCCATGAAATCCCATGGCGTCGAGGTGATTGAGTAGGTTCACCTTTAGATCCTGGTAACTCATACCAAGCCATTTCACATCAGCGTCCTGTTCCATTTGTGCCACCGAGTCTTCAGAAATAGGGCCCGGGTGGCGCATTGTGAGCGCAGGCTCCATGTCCTCGAGCTTCCACACAATTTCAGCGCAAAGGTAAGCAAACGCTGGGTTCTGGACTATGCCTCCAACAGACTTGGTCAGAATGAGGCTGGAGTTACTGAAGAAATCAAGCCCACTCATGCGTTGGAGGATATGCGGATGGAGGTACATGCCCAGGTTGAAAGTGTTTTTCTCGAACTTGAATGCCATTTCTCGCCACATATAATTGATTGAATCCATGACAAACGCGTTCTTCAAGGCTAGTTTGTATTCTCCTGCTCCCGATAAACTGAGCTTTTTCAAAGAGGCTATGAATCCAAGTATCTCTGAAACAATGAGGGGATGCGTAGAAACAACTAGCCGGAACATGAGCGAAGGGGGCGGAACTAGACAACCCGTGTTGACCCACGACTTCAAATTCAGGGTGGCATATGTGATCACATTATTCATAAACAAAAGAAAAGAGAGTTTGCACGAGAGATCTAGATATGCCCAAAATTTGTCCATCACCTTAAAAACTTTCGGCAAAATTGATTCCAAGATCTCACAGACGACGCTCTCTGTTGAGGGTTCAAACTTGCAGATGAGTATACATAGGCTAGTCATGATATTCAGAAGCAAGGTCTGTACTACCGGATTTTTCTTGCCCAAAAGTTCAGCAACACAAGCGAATATCTTTCTTAGTGAGTTTGAGATGATGTCACCTTTAGCAAGATGAAAATATGGAATGAATTTCACTTGGCATTTTAAAAACAGTATGGCTTGGCTGTTCTCCTCGCCAGAAGTTTTCATGAAAGTTTCCATCTCGTTCTTGAAGAAAGTCAAGGCTCCGTAACTAGCAATTCCTTTTATCAGATAGCTTTTATGAATACCAGTTGCGTTGTTGTCTGATAAAACATGATATAGAAGTGCTGATGATACCTTCTTGTATATCTGGTTTGACCTGCCAGCATTTATGAGAACAAGACTAACGTACAAGAGTCTAAACTTATGATTGTTTGAAGTGACCTGAGCAAAGACGGAGCTCGGGTTGATGAAATTGATCCTCTCAATATTGGAGATGAGGGAGGCAACCGAATTGATAGAGCTCATTGCAACTTGATGATCCTTCAGCACCAGGCTGAAAAGGTCCACTCTTGCATTGAACAGTGGGTTGATTCTCCTCCTTTTAGATTTATGCTCAAAACCCTTGTAAATCTGAGAGAGATCATGATGTAATTGTAAGATTTCTCGGCTATACTCGTGATTGTCCCCGGTTTTTAGGCGAGAAATTGCAATTATATCTTGTTCCGGAACGAAAACACCTCCTTCATGCAGCGCTAGAGACAAATGACGACTATTCTCGAAGACCCGACGCAAATCCTGTGCGCTCTCTAATTTAGAAAGATGCAGAATGAGAGCCTTGAGAGATGTATCAAGAGGGAACCTTTCAAGCAAATCCACAATTGATCGCACGTGCCACGATCGAAGTATTGATGTTGGAGATTTGCGTGCTTTTCTAGTTGATGCGTTTCTCACGAATTCGTGGGTTTCGGGCTCTGTGGCTATGATGATCAACATGGCAATGCAAGGCCGCAGAAATTCGTACGATAGTAGCCCGAAAAGGACAGGAAGCGACCGCCGTAGTACCCGGTAAACATCCAGCCCAAAGAAGGGAAGAACACCAATTGTCCATTGCAAGATCTTCTGTTGTGTGGGCAAGGAAAAGCGTTTCAGTTTATGCTGCTTGCCATTCTTGTAGTATATTTCCGGGGCTCCAATCACTGCGAGAGCACGGAGAAACACATCAGACGGAATGAAATAGTCACCACGGGGAATTAATAAGTTCCCAAGAATCCAACTTCGAACAGTCGAGCTGACCATGGGCTCGAATACGAGATCTAGGAGCATAGATAGTTCCGCGAGCAGCACACCATCTGTTTTCACTAGTTTTTCGAGCCGGGATTGAGTTTGTACTGTATCGGCATTTGGACTTATCAATTGATCGACAAGTTCGCGAAACTCGCTCGACGGGTCCATTTAAAAGGGTTCGAGGAAGGTGTTTTTTACTGTATTTGTGGAGTGAAGATTGATGTTTACTTTTGATTTCATACGAGTCACGTGACGTACCAAGTGCTCGAGGGCAGTGAAGAAATATCAGCAATACATTACGTATTTACGTGTTTTGGTGCTTCTGTAGCATACGTGATGATTTTCAGGATACAAATGTTCTTTGATATCTGAATTTTTCAATCTTTATTCACAGCATTGGCCAATCAATATGGCTCGCAGTAAACCTCGAAACCCTGCAAAGTTCCAAATCACAGATCTCAGTTCCTACATATTTGTGAAATCCACGATTTCATTTTTTCGCCAGCATTCTATAATAGAGCACTAGCCAAGGCTGGCCGATGATCTGCGCACCCATACTTTTTCTAAGCGAAATGAGAAAGGCAACCAAACGTAGAGACACTACGAAATAAGGTGATGCTCGAAAAAGTAGTCTGACCGAATCTTATCACATCATCTCATCTCACATCTGAACCACATTGCCTGCTCCCCTAGATTCCACCTGCCTCCCTGTACCAACGGACGCCCCTATCGAAACTGACCACACACAAACCCTCATTGGCATCACCTCCGGATCCACCACGCACACCCTTCTTGATGAAAGCGACACCACTGCATATGCTGGAGTCGACCTCATCATGGGTGGTATCTTCTAGATCTGTCACGTTGATTTGAATTGTGGCCTCTCTCTCACGCAGCTCCAAGTCCCATACCCTCACGCACTTGTCAAAGCCACACGAAGCCAAAAGACTGCCGTCTTCGTTGAAACTCATGCCCATGATCCAGCCCTCATGCGCAAAACCGCCGATGGTGGTTTTTGCAGAGTGGGTCAGCGTGGTGAGCGAGCCCACGTTTTCTCCGTACTTCACATCGTACAATGTGATCGAACCTGCAGACTGGTTGTCTCTCGCCACCGCAAGGATCAAGCCTCCGGGAGAGAACGCCAAGACGCGGGGGACGGAGGTGGACCCTTTGCCTTGTTTCACTTGTAAGTCAGTAGAGTGGAAAGTGAACACTTGTTTTTGGTTCTTGATACTGTACACCACAACGTCACCGGATGTGTAACCAACAGCACAGAGCGCGTCCAACGTAGGAGACACACTCAATGCGTTAGGAAATGATGTGAAGTTATTGGACGCGTTGAGAACGCCGGCCTCTGTGGATAAATCAACATTCGCACTTCCGTCCTCACCCACAGAAACCTTAAGCTCGTACACCACGGTGGTTCCATTGGCCTTTGTGGCGATGAAGTAGTCCTGTACAGATTCTGGGTCTTTGTAAAACGCAGGACACCAGAAGTCGTGGGAGAAGGTCAGTTTTGTGGCCACTTGCGTGAATGTCGAGAGATCATCGTTGGTGTACTGGAAGAACTGCACCAGCCCGTCGAAACAAGCAAAGGCCACCAATGCAACCCGAGTTGTCAGGCCTGTAGGGACGTTTTCGAAGACAGCCACGTGGTGGATTCCAATCTTGTTGATGAGTTTGTAAACAGCAAAATCATGTGGGTTATGAACCTCGTCTTGTTTGTTATCCCAGAAAGCAGCGTACCCGTCACTCGACACGGTGATCGTGTATTTGTTGGTCATGGCCACCGCCAGGATGTCCAGCTTGTGTGCCTGCCCGGCCGAGACTGTGGAGATGTATTGTTTACCCATTCTAGCGATGTATAAAGGGAAATATCTGATGGATGATTTTCAATATCTGTTTTAATGCAAGAGTGGTAGTGAGAAACACAGCGAAAAATGAGACTTGTGTGGAGTATCATTATGGTCCTCTTTATCGACAGGCGTGCGAAAAAAGACGACTGGGCCAGCGTGAGAACTGGCTTATGCACTGATACAACCAGGTTTGAAAATGTAAAAAGAAGTAAATAGCAAAGACAGCACACTAAGCGAATGCTGATTAAAGCTCTTATATCTTAAAATATCTCTATTCAGTCTTTTTGGTTTGATGTATTTGTCTTTTGCACTCACCTCACGTGCGCCGCTTAGTGCTCGTTTACATTGGGGTGGTGTCCTTGAAATCATATCGGACTAGCTGACTTTTAGACTAAATATACCCAGCTAGTTTCCTATGCAAAACTCCGACTAAACCTTTTGCTCTGGACTCTATCTTTAATAGGGACTTCAAGGAGGTGCTCTACTCTCTTTATTGGCTTGACCAGGGAAGCATTCCAAAGGAATGATGAAGAGAGTTCTCCAGTAATGTTTTCTTTGTTTCGTATCTCTCATCATGTATTCATTTTAGATTTTAAATCTGTTTTTTAACGACTGGTACTTTGAATCTGGTTGAACGTCTTTTGCTGATTATGGTACATGCGGTTTACCAATGAAAAACACAAAAATGGCAAACTCAATTGCTGCGAAAAACTCACACCCAAAGCCTGAGGGTCATATTTCGCAGCAATTCCTCCCACTACTACACAAACAGCCCGGGGTGCTCTTTGCCAATGTTCAAGAAAATATTTCATCCATCTGCAGTGGAAAAGCCAGGGGAAGAGTTGAAAGTGTATCTGAGGAGCGAATCGTCTGTTTCTGAAGAGTCGGAAATCGTCACTGCCGGCGAGATCCCTAAGCCAGAAAAACGCTTCTTCCTCCGTAGACCCCTGAGGATTAAGCCTTCTTTTGATGAGCCTCAGCTGTCGTATTTTCGAACTTTTGACCCATTTGACATTAAACTGAGCTTGAAGAGATCCAGTAGCTTCTCTTTCAAGACTAAGCTCGACGATTCGGAGCAATCGACCCTCGCAATTCCCAGAAGCAAGTCTGTGCACTTCGCGGATAACTTGACCACGTACCACGAGTTCAAGCCTCATTTTGGTCCCGATTTTGACGATTTGGAGTCGACTTTTGAAGAGTTTCAGAGACTGAGGAATCATGAGACTGAAGAAGAAAGTGACAGTGAGCAAAGTGACCAAGGCAGTGAAGAAGACGAAAGTGAAGAAAGCGAAGAAAGTAAAGTAGGCGAGGGCCAAGGAGAAGGCAAAGAGGCAACAGACAATGACAAAACTAAAGAATTCTCTAAAATTGAGATTGATCAGAAGAATGGCTCAAAAACGCTGTTTGCGGACTCCCATCCAGAAGCGAGGAGAGGAATGAGAATCGCAGGAAAACACTTACAAAGTGTGTTTGCTGACTCAACTTCCAAGGAACAGATTAATGACGTTAGCAAGGGAATCGCTTTTGACAACTCGGACTCGACCGATGTTGAGCTGGTGGGTGAGAAGGAGAAAGAGAGCGAATATCTCTACGAGATTTACGAACAGTTGTGTGATTTGAGAGAAATAAAGTCAAATGAAAGCTCAGCCTTGAGTACTCAGCAGCTCAAAAGCGAGATTCTGTGTGGCATTGCTGATATTGTTGATACACTTGGCGAGTATCGTAACCAACTTGAACAATCAATTGGTGAAGTCAGAAAGCTCAGACATCAATTGCAACAAGTGTCCAATGAGCTCGAGGTTCAGACAGCGATTACCCTAAAAGTAAAAAGTGTGGCCAAAAAGTACAAAGAGTCTCAAGAAATAGTTGAGTCCAAGGCAAAAGAGATTACTACACTTCAGGGGAAAATTGAGGAAATGGAGCATACCAGAAAACAATTGGCCAATTCAAACACTGCAGTCAAAGCTGATCTTGAAGATCAGCTTCAAATTAGCAGGCAGGAAGTGGCTAGCTTGAATGAGCGTCTCAAGAACCAACAGATTCCAAGAATCGAAGACGAGTTTCACAAACACGAGAAGAGCGAGTTGATTGAGCAATTGCATCATGCGAGGAAAGAGACTCGCGATACGCAAAAGTTTCAGGAGGCTGAAAGATCCATTTTGCAGGAGGAAGTCGCCATTTTTCAAGAGAATATCAAGGATTTGCAAAGGGAAAAGGAAGCCATTATGCTTATCATTAAAGAGAAAGACATTGCATTAAAAGCACACGAGGCTGCCAAGGTCCAACAACTCAATGAAGCTACAGTAGCAAGGGAGGAGATGGGAAGACGATACGAGGAGAAGAAAATCCAGTTGCTGAAAGTCTTAAAGAGTCTTGAATGCATCCACCTCAGCCAAAGACACGAAGGTAATAACCTCCTGGGGCAGACTGATCACCCAAAGAGAAAGACGTCACTCATTGATCCAAAGATGCCTTCGCAAAACGAGGAGTTGGAATATGCCACTGAGATCATCGCCAACACACAAAAAGAGATAGCCGCCTTGAGGGCAAAAGACTCCTCCAAATCTAGACACTTGGATGATCTCTCCAGCTCAAACAGACTCGCGATGGATTCTTTGACCACGCTACTCAAGGAAAATTTCGAAGTGCTATCCCCGATTTTTCATCGGGATTGCGCTGAAAAGTTTACAATGTTGTACAATGAGTTTTCTAAAATCCAAATCATGAGCGAGTCCGGAAGATGGATTGTCGTGGTGTTAAGCAATTTCTTGTTCGAGGCTCTGCGCGATCTTTTGCAGCAGCACAGCAGAAACGAGAAAATGCTAGAGAAAGAGATCAAGGACAGACTCAAGTACCAGCAACATGTCTTAGACTCTTTTACAAATATATCAAGCCAGATCATGGGCAGAGGTCTGCGTGTTTCGGGTATCCGTGGGCACTCGTCTCCGAGAAAATCCAGGTCGCTGGCTCGCAACTGCTAGGTGAGAAAAGGGACGCGAGAAGCGAGAGGTTATAAGTGCACAATCGCGAGGCAGCTAGACAGGGAACCTACGATCCATTTTTTTGGATAGCTACTAGTACTATTAAATATCGAAGAACTTCTCAACATTCCGGAAACTATAGGTCATATTGAAGCACCTCTCAGAAGAAAAGAAACTTTTCCAATTCCCTAACATCTAAACACAAAAGGCAATTTTCAAGTGCAATGGAGTACATGCGAGGGCCGAGTTTGCACCCATCGTGGCTATTTCCCTGGTGGGGTGAACATACAGCACCAGAAACAAAGAGAACACATAAATCCCAATATTCTAAGAGAGAAAGGTTTCGACAATTTCTACAGGAAAGTTTCACTCATACTAATAAGTTGATTCGCCGGAAATCGGGCCAAGTGTTTCGCAGGAATGCTAGCTGCGAGAATCGATTCCATCCAAATACACCCCTCACAGCAAATACTCCTAAAGTAAGCATGGAAAATAGTGGGAGCGGTTACAGAGTTGTACCGGGTACGAGTGACCCTGATAGTCTGAAATACAAGGCAAAAGGAAAAGATTTACCAAGCGGGCCCAGAGGAGAATCCACTGCGACACCAGAAGACAAGCTCACTGCACAATCAGTTGCTGATACAAGTGAGAATCATAGCCTTTTGAGAAGAATTAGACTCCGTTGGCTCCAGAATCCTGACCACGGAATCGGGACTAGTTACAGCCAAGAAAAACATGACCTGGTTCCGCAATCAATCGGTTTCTTGAAGAAAATGTGTCCTGGGCCTTCCACAACAGAAGTAAGCTGGTCAATTAGGTGAGTTATGTGTATGGAAATAAATCTTTATGAAGTTGAATATTCGGCATATATAATAAAATAAGATTACATGTATGACGTACAATGGAGGACAAACTCTTGAGAGTGGATGTGGGCCGCAGGACACGAATAAGAAACAAACAAGAACGTGAACTAGATTCTGTTATGAACATATTCCCTCAAAATGAAGCGTATTTCCTCTATCTGTATATTTTATTCCGATCTCAATATCTGAAATTCACATTCGAAATGTCTATTGTAATCTGGCTAATACAACCGAATACTGTCGCGCACGTGACCGCGCTATGATCGTGCACACTGCTGCATGGCTTTTCACCATGAGAAGCGTCGATTTTCAAATATATGGGCATTGGAATCATCCGGATACACTGTACACACCAGAAAACATCACTAAAATGTCGCAGTTATTTTCCTTTCTATCGGATGCCAACATTCTCAAGAACTATCTTCCGGGAGAACGCACGTGCATCGCCGTTAAAGGCAACTCGCAGTTGTTCACGGCGTCGCTGAATGTCGTGAAAACAGGCCCCATCTATCACGCGCAAAATTACTTCAAACTCCTTGAAATCTCTTCATGTACACCTTTCAAGGTCCTGCAACTTCTACTCAATCATAGCGAGTCGCTTCTCGCCGTTGTGGGCGAGCATAGCATCGCCATTGTCGATGTGAAAGATACTGTTGATTTCGACTCGCCCGAACCAACCTGGAAATGTTATGACGTGACCATTGAGCTTTCTAAAAGCACGCAGGCTTCTCAAAGTTCTCTCATCAAGCACGTTTTGTGGCACCCCGCGAGCTCTGGGAAGTCACAGTTGGTGATCTGTACAGAAACCGATCTTTTGCTATACGATATAGTATACTCCTTGACGCAACCAACATTGAGCTTGCCATTGAGCAGTTTTTCTCAATTGAAGGATAAGACTGTTCTGTCGATCACCTTTGGCTCGTCGCAAAACTTTGCAGGTTTAATCACATTATACCTCAGTACCGAATGTGGGCTTGTGTTCGCTATCTATCCTTTCGTTAGTAAAGCCTCTACTCTCAGTACCACAAAAAAACTGCTTTTAAAATTTGTGGAAGACTGGGACTCGTGTTTTCAAAGCTACGAGGCGAAACTACCTCCCTCGACTGCCTTTTCGCTGTTCCGTACCATTTTTAATACTCATTCAGATTTCATTGAAAAGTTGGAATCTGATTTGCGCTCGCCATTGTTTGCGGAAGCGGATGCAGAACAAACTTTAACCATCAATACTGATAATAAGTTTCCATCTTTGGAACTTCTAGGTCCACTAGCTACGCTTGGGCCCAACCTGAAACTCATCCAAACAAGTGCGAATGACGATGTTCTGGTTTTGGCTAGTGTTCAAAAAGATGCCACAGGAAACATTGCGATTTCTCATCTTTTGCAAGTCATTCCGTTGATTCTCTCGATTGACAAGTCTGGAGTGTCGCTTACGGAACCAGTCAAACCAGTGAGAAAACCAGTACAGGAGATCGAAATCAAATATTCGAAACCTGCACGTGGATTTGGATATATTGTAGAGTCCGAAGATGACGAAGACGAAGCAGAGGAAGACTTTGAAACCCAAATGAAAGCTTACTACGAGAATCTCGATTTGTACAAGGTCAAGCAAAAACTTCACCGCTTCATTGACAGCAGCTTCAACAAGTTGACTGTCGTGGCCACGGATTCCACCAGCTTCAAATATGCTCAAAACACTCTCCCACTGTTCCAAAATCTCCAGGGTTCCAAGTTCTTGGTTGCCCTGGAAAAGTCCATTCTCATTGGCGACCTGCAAGATGCTGTTGCCGCTATTGGTTCTCCAGAATTCTCATCATTTGATGTCAGTTATAAGCTCATCGAACACGAGTCTTCTCCCTCGAGCTTTGCATACGTCAATGACACAATTGAGGACAGTGGCGACTACCTTATAGCGTGTTCATCCTCGGGAAAAAGCGACGTATTCCAAGTGGAATCATTTATCGAGCCGCAGAAGCAAATCACTTGGGAGGCCCAAGACATTGTACCGCCAAAAGCAAGCCTGCGTTCCCGCTACATCGCGTTACCTGCCGAAGAGTTAAGCTCGATCAAGGTCGATTGTGATAAGCCATTGACAACTTCAAAGCCTCTCGATCCCCTGCAGTTTGAGTCGTTGAAGGCCGTGCACCAGGTCACTGCTGAACTGATTAGGAAGGTCAATGTACTCACGAAGTTTCTTCTCGCATTGCAGATGAAAATTGAGATCCAGTTTGAGGAATTAAAGGTACAGGCAAAGGACTTGCACTTCGTCAAAGAAAAGACCTCTAAGAAAGAGGACAAAACTAAGATCGAAAAAATCGACAGCTTGGTGGCTCGTCAGGATAAACTTATCCTGCGAGCAGAGTCTATACGTCAGCACATTGTTGAGCGTTTCGAAAAATTGAGAGCTGCACAGAAACTCCCCATTTCTCGTGCAGAGAGAGAATGGTTTGAAGAGCTCAATAGTATTACTAAAAGTATCGCTTTTGGCGACAAGAAGGCCCCAAGTATAACGGCACGGGTCGAGGCATTGAAAGCGGAAGTACTGAGCTTTAAGGACAAACAGGAGAAGCAGGCATCGGAAGAAAACTTGACCGACTTACTTTCCAGCTTACTGTTGGGAAGCGACTTGTCGAGACTTTCAATGACTTTGGCTCTGAACGATGACCTGATACAGTATTCAAAAGCCGCATTGGAAGGTTGTCTCCAGAGACTTCAAGACATAGTGCAGGTGTGAAAGCATGGGAGTGAATAGAAATAACAATTTACATTGTGAAATATATATTTTGGTCCAAAGTTTGCTGCGGTGCAGCAATGAGGCGAATAATGCAGAGACAACGCATGAACAACGCATGAACAACGTGCAGGTAGGGATAATAGTCAAATACACTTAAAAGATTGAAGTCAGTTCAAGCAGATTGTCCAAATAAAGAAGTACAAAGGCGTACACGGAAGTTGGAACTTACTTGGGAGGAGGTGGTGGTGGCGGAGGATTAGGTGCGCTGGCTCCTACAGAAGGCGGAGGAGGTAGTGGAGGGGCCGCAGTTCTTGGAGGGGGAGGTGCCGCAGCAGCGGGCGGAGGTGGTGGAGGTGGCGGCCGAGTCCCACGCATATTTGGATTAATTGACTCATTAGTGAATGGCATACCAGATGGAGGGGCCACAGCAGGGTGTGCGCGCGTAGATACCGACGAAGGTGGCGGAGTAGATGCCACAGGTTGATATGGGGCTCCATATGATGCGGAACCATTCTGAAACCCGGATTGCAGGTAGTTTCCGCCGTTGTTGACCGGTAATCGTGAACTATGCTGGTCCTGCTGTTGGCCATATTGCTGTACGTATTGAGGGCGGTATTGTTGCTCGCGTTGCTGGTCATGTTGTTGATAGTTTTGCTGCCCGTATTGCTGCCCGTATTGCTGACCGTATTGCTGACCATATTGCTGACCGTATTGAGAATCGTGTCTTTGCCCATAGGACAGTCCGTATGCTGAGTCGTGCCCCTGGGGACCCTTCAGGCCGTATCTTTCGCCTTGTGGTGGCGCGTAGTGCGATCCTCCATGGGCCAGATGGCCTCCCGCTGGCGGGTATGTCAGGGAGCCATATGGCTCGTTCCCCGGTCTATGTTGAGCCACCCAGGGCGGTATTTGCAGATGTTGCGGCTGCTGGGGTTGATCTGTTCTGCCCCTCTTCCACGGAGGTACGTCGTCGGCAAGCGGCCGCTTTTGTGCACCCAGCGCAGGCACGTGGGATGCAGGCAGGTGGTCTGCTTGCAGAGCCTCGGGATTGTACGAGTCTACGCCCGGGCCCAGGCTCCGGAGCGTACAGTCACGTGAGTAGTGGCCCACGTTTCCACACACCCGGCACACGATCTGCGTGATGTCACGCGTCTGCTGCCGGCGCTGGGAGCTGAAGATTTCGGGCGGTACATATGGCTTTGTCTCCCTGAGAGTACCATTGAGGACGGCCAACTCACGGAGCTGGTCTCTTTTCAAGTCGTTCTGGCCGACGGGCGACGAGATCGCCTTCTCGATGACCTCGTTGGTGAGTTTGATCGCTTTGTGGATCTTGGCGGTGGTGTCGGCGGTGATCACGACATGTAAATTATCCTCTGGCGCCAGCAGACCGGCGGCATCGGTCAGTTTTCCGTCCTTCACCGAACCCTTACCTCTGATGGCAAGCTTAGCGCCTGAATCCTCCTGCAATTGCCTGAGTGTGTTTCCACGAGGACCCAAAAGCAAGCCCACAAAGTTTATGTCCGGATAATCCTGGATGGGAATGTACAACTTCTCCGACGTCTTGGCCGGCTTCTTGTAGTCCATCGGAGGGTCGTAGTTTTTGATCGTGGTCACCGCAAGCTCTACAAGCGCGTGTCTCTCCTTTTCTAGCTGTGTTTGTAACCGAATTTCCCGGGTGTTCGTCCTGTTACCGCTGTGGTCATATTCGGGCGGGGGAGATGGGTCTCGCTTGAAGGTGGGTACATGGAAGGAAGGCAACACTTTTGTGATCGAGTTTCCTGGCGAGCCTGCTTTTCTCAAAAGATGCGAGATCTCCTCCACTCGGAAGTACTGCTGATAGGCGTTGATTTGTTCCTGGGTCAAGTGGCCCGTGACTATTGTGTCTAGTTTGTGGCCGCCAAGCTCAACATGCCGAGCAGACCGGCCGCCCCATTTCGTGGGCCGTCCCCTCTCGGCCATGATGTGATTATGTTTTGAATAGGTTATAAAAAGAGAAAAGAGAGAGGAGAAATAATGGAAATTGTGTTTGTTTTGTTTTGAGAATGGCTCGTTGTGGGGATGAATGTGAGATTCGGTGCAGAGCAGAGATGAGGATAGAAGGGCCTGGGGCCTGGGGCCTGGGTATCCGCGCACTATGGATTTACAAGTCTGGCGTGAGAGAAAGCGGAAGATAAAGAGACTAAGTACAAAGATTTTAATAATAAATTCAAAAATTGCTGGTTTTGAGGTGTGTTTGTTTTTAAATCCCCAGATAATCATGTAAATTAAGATAATCAATATCTATTTGTTCTGAATAGATCGATACTGGCTTCTCAAATTGAAGATGCGATTAAAATTGGCTGCAAGGCCATTGGCACTAGCTTCAGTCGCTCTTTTGTTCCACTAAATCCCAGACTGAATCAATTAGAAATGTAGAATAAATGCATACGCTCTTAGTCGAATTTGGATGATGAACACTCCCACGCCGTTTCAAATGCTGTTTTTTTCTCAAAAATCCCTCCTTTCTAATAATGAGTTTCTGCCTTTTCCCTTTAAATTTATACCAGTTCTTCCATTATTGAACACCATGAGATGCTCTCTTGAATTCCAATACACTGAGAACCTCCCAGCCCGCTTTCCTGTGGAGCACCGTGCGCACAGTCCAGCCTCTTTCCATCATGATTTGAGCTACCGAGTCGGGATTATTTCGTGCACAAAACAAAATGTAGGCTACGCCGTCGGCAGAGAGGATATTTTCCAAGTTGTAAAGCACCTGCCACGTGACCACCATTCCGTCGGACCCACCTAGAAGTGCCAAGTCTAGCCATGTGGGGTCTGCATCATCACTGGGAATCTCAGGAACTTCCTCGGCTGGAACGTATGGAGGATTGAAGACTAGTACGTCTATTTCTTTTGGTCGTATTCCAGAAGTGAGGCTCATCTGAAACACGTCGAATGTCTTGAAGTTCGACTCCGTATCGTTCTCTTTCACCGTAGATTTGATGGTCTCGCATGCGGCCGGGTTTACGTCTGTGGCAAAGAAAAGCCCATGTGGGAACACATTAACTTTTAGAAAAGTCGAGACAATGCCTGACCCACCGCCAATTTCACACACAACGGGAAACTTTCGGAGCCGGAGCTGGGGAACACACTCTTCTAAAGAATCTAGAAGGAGAAACGAGTCCTCGGCTGGATCGTACACGCGCTCATCTAGGTTCTTGATATATGGTGTCGGTAGCATTCTTTTGATTTGTTTAGAAAGATTCAAGTCTTAGAGATAAAACAGGCTATTTACGGGTGGTTTTATTTTCGTTCAAATCTCATGGAAGTGCTCTGGCCCTGAAAATCAGAGGTGTCACAGAGGTCGCGCGGCGATGCGCTTTCTGGCCCAGTTCTTTGGCTTAGTGCAAATGTAAAAAATAAAAAGGGTACCTAAAATAGGCCAACCATCGACTGTGCGTCGTACTAAATATCAAAATTGACAATTTCAGTTCAATTCTGTCATCTGATCTAGACGCAAATTTTAAAAAAAGTTTCTTGCTCGGTGTTTAAGTAGGGAGTTCTAATGAATCCTATGTGCCACTTCGGGGCCTAATTTCACCCAAGAAGGAAACGGCCCCGAGCGCGCGCCACCTGGGTCCACTCTGGATAGTGTGTTTCGATTGTCCGTTTTCAAATCCACCCCCACAACTCATTTCCCTTGGTGCTTGTCCAATATTAGGTGCTGAGATAGTTTCAATCGGCCACTCCCCCCTCAATCCTCGAAACAGTTCACACAATGCAAGTAAAGGTGAAAACATTGACTGGCAGAGACATCCCAGTGGACGTTGAGCCCACCGACAAAGTGATCCGCATTAAGGAGATGATGGAGGAAAAAGAGGGGATCCAACCTGCACAGCAGCGGTTGATTTTCAACGGATCCCAATTGGATGACGAGGCCACCGTAGAGGCCGCCGGAATCCAGCCCGGCACGTCGTTGCACTTGGTCTTGACCCTTCGTGGTGGCATATAATTTGGAGATCATTGGGATACAGTTTTGAAGTATAGTTTGCTGGTTTGAACCCAATAAACAGCTGGTATTTGGAGCCTTGCGGACACACTAATGTAGAAAACGGCACGATGCAAATAACGAAACACAATGAAAGCTACGGAAGAGCATTCTTAGTTGGTAGAGGAAGACGCCCACTGCTTTGCGTTTGCCAAGAACTTGCTGAGATTGGGTGCAACTTCCGGATACTCGTAGTCGTCATAAGCCTCCTCGATGCCTTCGACAACTCTTCTTTTTGTGACCTTCTTGGGAAGTTTTGCCTTGACTTTCTCGGCCCGCTCAGCAATGCCATGCATGTTCTCGTACTCGAACCACGCGTCCACCACAAGCGTGGCGTTGACCCCGTCTTTCACACTTTTGAAGTGATTGTAGGCCTCTGTAAAGATCAGTCGCGTGTTTTGCAAATGGTGCTCCTCAACCTGGAACTGCACCTCGTCACTTTCTGCGTTCTGGAGTTCTTCCATTTGTTTGGGCGAAAGAATACTTGATTCGAAAAGCGCAAGCTGGATCCACGAGTCCGCTGAATCTAGCCGTTCTCTATACACCTCACGCGCCTTTTCGTATCTGAACTCCTCTTTCAAAAATTCAATGTAGTTTTCGAAAAACTCGGGCTGCGTGGGGAAATCCTCGGAGATACCGACATCGTAGAGTGCAACACATCTCCCCAGTTCACTCAAAGACTTCTCAAAGGCAATGTACTGTTCAAGTACATCAACACTTGTCTGTCCGCCATTTTTCTGATCGAAAATCAAAGAACATTCAAGCCACTTCTCGTATATTTTGCGCACTCTCTCCAACTCGCCGAGCCGCATCTCCATGTCAATGTAGTATTTGAAGAGTTTCTTCTTTGGTCTGTCTCTGCATGCCTGGCCAATTCCCTGGCCCAAAATCTTGCGGGCCTGTAGCAATCTTTCGGCATCTTTGTCTTCCTCCGCTCCGCTATAACTTGCGCCGTTTCTTAGCTCGAATTCCACAAACATGATCCATACTTTCGCAAACGTGAATAATTCGTGTGGAATATTTTGTAAGCATTTTGACCACGCCTCTCTTGCAAGTGAAATGTCTTTTGAAACATACTCATGATACAATGCCATTTTGATCCAGAGAAAGATATACCTACGCCACGCCGTCAGCTTGGACTCTTCCAAAGGAGGCGTGTGTACGGCTTGTTTGAGAAAATGCATGGCATGAGGGGACCCAGCTTCTTGTTCTTTGAGCTTGATATACTCCCACCAGGAATCGTAGTCGCGAGGGTTTTGAGACACGGCCTTTTGCAATCTGAGCTTTTTTTTGAGGTTTACCGAAGAGTCTTCAGGGCCAGATACGTTGGAATTATTTGTGGTCTCCTTTAGTTGGGGGTCCAGTATGATGGCGAGTTTCTGGTCTTTCAGGAGAAAGTCCTGGTCGATCACTGCGGATAATATGGCTCTGGAACGCTCTGTTTCGTTCACCGAGTTTTCCCAGTTGATCCAGAGCACGATTATGCTGGAGATCTCCGGATCTGTGTTCGATTTCCCAGATGCTAACAATGTATCCATCGCGGCCTCGAATACTCCCCTGATTCTAGCCTTTTGGGTATCTTCGACTACAGGGATAGTACTTTCGAAAACTATCCAGCGTTTCCATGTGTTCCCCGTAGGAAATTCCGTCACGTACCTCAAAAAAATGGCACGCGCTTTTTCAACCTCTCCATACCGTTCTTCGAACAGAACATACGACTCCCATGCCAGGTCACTCGGATGCCATTTGAGCCAGCGCTCGAAAATGGAACGGACGCCTGCAAAATTCCCAAGTGTTTCCTCAGTTTGAACATACATGAACCAAAACTTATCTGTGCGAGGCATAGTAGTCACGGCCCTGTCTAGGAGATTCCTAGCATGGTTCACGTTCTTATGCAAGAGCTCAAGTTCAATGTATCTGACCCAAAAAGGCACATGTTGCACATTCACTTCTAGCGCACGCTCCATTATCGATCTGGCCCTCTTGAAATCATGGTTGAACTCGATCTCCCATTTTGCATATCGCATCCATTGGCCATAGTTGAGTCTGTTTTTATTGAGCTGTTGTTCGTAGTCTCTTCTTTTCGCTAGCTGGAACAGCCGGAGCTCATCGAGGTCCTGGATATTCAGGGTTGGTTTCCGGAAATCGGTCTGTTTGATGTCATGGGCATCGGCCAAGATGTCTGCAGAAGACACCTGCTTTTCAGCTGGCTTCGATAATTGCGATGAGGAAGATTGCGTGGCCAAATTAGGCGGTAGACTGAGTGGAGTAGTCATATATACTGTGATGGTTTTGCTTGTATTAATGTAGTTTGACAGGCTGTGTTTCTGCGGAACAGATATGTAAGATGAAATACTGGGGAATACGTCAGTGGTGGTGAATGCAAAAAAAAATGCCTTCAGCCAGATTCGAACTGACGATCTCCTCATTACTAGTGAGGTGCCTTACCAACTTGGCCATAAAGGCTTCGGTGGCTTAGGAAATTGCGGCATTATATACCGAATTATGGTGAGCATAATGTATTTTGTCAGAGATCTTTGTCCGTCCAAAAAATATTTTTTTCTTTTCTTTTGCGCAATTTTTGAAAATGAACTTCCCTCAAAATGTCGACTCCGATCTACTCCGATCTTGACATTATTTTTCTATGAAACTCGTTCGACAACCTTGTTCATTATATCATTTAGCAAATAGTAGCCCATTTTCGCTGGCTTCCGATCGTTTACTCCCCAAGGGCGTTTGGGCGAAGTTTCTTCAAGAATGAAAACAAAAAAGGCGAGCGGTACAAGCTAAAGAGAACCAGTGGATGAAACGGAGGAGTGTTCTGGTGAAAAGGATCTAGGTACTTTACTGAGTTGTAAAACATCGCCATCTTACGTTTGTTTTCAAGCCAAATATCATCAAAAACCGATCGAAGTATATTTATAACACTCTAAATCTGTCTGTATTATGCCCACACCTGCAACTGCTCAAAGTAGTCTACACGCAGCCTACAATCCGCCACTTTCTGCGCAACAACATGCCGAACCTCGTCAACCATCACCGGATGGCCGCATATGACGAAGCACGTTGACCCTGGAGAGTCTTCGCAGCTAGACTCCACGATCTTCTCGCTATCGGGTCTCCCCTCCCTGAAAAACACGTGTCTCAAATCTGTTTTTAGGTTGTGAACAAGATCTTCTGAGTCTTCGATCGAGCAGTAATTCCGATGCGTGTACGTGTTCTTGATCAAGGCCAGCTTGTCCAAGACAGTCGAAATACTCGACCGGGGCCTGGTGATATAGATCTCTGTGTCGATATCCAAATGCGCAAGTTCACGCAATTCGTCGTAGAACCAGAGCACCGACACGTACTCTCTCACCACCCAAATGAGCTTGACTCTTTTCAGACCTCTCACGTGTTTTGAGACCTGGACCGCTTCCGCATAGATCCCTGGAATTCCGTTTCCTCCAGCAACGAATACACTGGAGTCATACTTCATGGCGGGTGTGGCTTCGCCATACGATCCCTCGACGGCAACTCTCACATATGCAGATTTAGAAGGGTGTTCCTCGAGGTACTTTTTGAGCCCTGCCGTGATTCCTTTCTTCACCTTGATGTAAAATACAATCTTGCCGTCCATCACGGTGTAAGTGAACGGGTGGGACTGCCAGAAACACGACCAGTGCAAGAAATGAATGAAGCAGTGCCCACCACCTTCGGCCTGGAATCCTGTTGGTGTAGGCACAGATAACTTCAATGTGTCGTCTTCGTAGAGTTGGACTTTGGCATTTGGAAAGCCAAAAACGCATAGCCTTTGAATTCTGATCACCCGGTCAAGCACCCAGAGACACGCAGAGACATAAAAGTACCAGAGGAAGTTCAAGTCATCGACATGGATCCATGCTCCAACCACAAACGCCACGGCTAAAACAATGTGGAGCGCGAGAAACGCCTCGTACCATTTGCGTCTCAACACCAACAAGCCCTGTACGAGAATCGCCAAGCCAGCAAATGTGCCGAGGACTCCAAAAAGAACATACATCTCGATGTGCCTCCAGGGCACTTGCAAGTGGCGAATATACCCTACGGAGTGCACGACAAGAAGAAGCACCATCACGCGAGAGAGCCACCGATGGAACATGATGAAAGTAGAGTATTCCCACCTCGTGATCCATTGGAGAATGTTATTTCGACCTGCGAAAAGCACTGAAAGTGGGAGCAACGAGCTGGCAAGAATGCCTGTTCTCACCGCAAAGTATCTCATGTACGCCACGAGCTTGGTGCCGAAGATGGGATCATCCGGCACAAAATGGATCTTGTAGAAAGAAAAGTGCACCACTAGCAACGAGAATGCACATACAATAAGTGTCTCTGCACGCGTGGGAGGCAAGAAGTCTAAAACTTTCCAGAACTTTTTCTCGGCGGTTCGCTCTGTGCCCGATAATGCCGGCAAGGTCACTCGAGATCTAATCCATCGCAGAACCGGACCATTCATGTGTTTCACTAGTTGAGGGAGAAGGATTTTACTCCAGTTAGAGAAAGCAGCCAAGGCGAAAACTGCCATCCAAAACACGACCATGTACCAGCCATAGTCCATTGAACGGTTATAGTTGCCGAGAAACTGGTCATAGGTTTCTTTGTAGAGCGAGATCCGGGTGCCAGATAACTTCACCGGGAAGTCCACAATTTCACCATGATGTGCATGCGAATAATTAGTGATATCCCTTGCCGACTCATGGTACTTTTGAAGGGCTAGATCTATCTGATCACGTGTCAACGACGTGTTATAGTCGCGATTGCACATCTGGATGAAAGACGTGACTTCTTCGGGGTATCCTGTGTGGTAGCAGTATGCCATAGTAGCCAATGCATTTTCGTTTTTGCAAAAGCACGACCTGTCGTCAATGCGTCGAAACCTTCCGTTCTCAGCAGGGCAGAACTCGACCTGTGAGACTACCTGGCTGCAAGAAAAGAGAGCCGTCAACAGAGAGGGAAACTTTTTGAGTGGGGCACTATTGACTGCCCTCTTAGGCGCTAATGCCACCATCAAGTATATAATCAATGCTATTAGGAGATAAAACTGCAGTTTGACTAGTCGCGGCGACTTGAGCCAAAAGGAGCTGATTGTGAGGACAGCCGCTAGGAGGTATAGTAGTATCATGTGAAGGTCAGATATGTGCTGATGGAATAGATAAAGAGAGCCAGATCTAAGTGATAAGATCTTTTGTAACGGTTTCTGGGGATCGAGTCTGTGGTGGGGGTTTTCTATAGGTTATTTAGTCTGAACAATACCCTTCGGAGCTGTTGAAATGTGCAATCAGTGGCGAATGTACGAAGGCAAAGTGTTGAATATATGGCGTGTAGTGAGATCTGGAAAACCCTGAGCGAGCAACGAACAAACTTTACCAGTGGAAATAACAAGATCTTGGAATATGTGGAAGAGAGGGATAACTGGTCTTCCGGGAAGAAGATCAGGGAATCCTGAGTGAAATAATAGTGGGCTGAATATGTGGGCCTTTGGGATTTGGCCGTGGGGGCCCCATACAAAATTGGCAAAAAAAATGTGCCTCCTCTCTATATGCAGTACTCCGAGGTCGGCGTATGCGTTGGCGAAACGTCTCGCGCCCTCGGAACTCGTGCCCGCTGTGTGCATGCCGATTTTGAGATCTGATTATCTAGATAATCTTCAGCCACCGCGAACAGGCGATCTACACTTTGGTAGACAAAAGACATCCTCCAACATACTTTGGAAACTATATAAAAAACTTATGAATTATAAAAGATACCTGAATTTCACAAAAATGGGATTTCCGAGGTCCGAGAATAAATCTTTTACAGACTTCACTCAAGGTCTTTTAAAACCTACAGATTGTTCACTGGCCTTGCGATGTCTCATACAGCTTTCAATCCAAAGTCTGAAGCCTACTCAGTTAGATCACGCTTTCCGCTTCTATCTTGAAGTCACGTGTCATTTCACAGTATTTCGGCATGCATTTAACAGTATAAATCTGTAATTTTATCTTCTGAAAACACTGCTCACTAAGACCCACTGATTCTTGCACATGGTGTCCACCGGCCCGATCTGGCCTACTCTCGCTTAGAAATCGCAATGTCGTCAGCAGCAATCGACGTCATCTCGCAGTAATATATAACATGACTATACCCCGTTATCAGTGTTGCGCGTTACGCGCGTTTTACGATAAAATTACGATTTACGATTTTCGAGGCAAATATTTTCGTTTCGTTTTAGTGAATTACGATTTTCACAGCAGCTCTTTTCGTCACACTATTCGTAAATCGTAATTTTTTCGTTAATTTTCACCATTTTTTTCGTTATTCAGCACCATTTTTCTCGTCATTTAGCACCA